>VDFB02112486.1:0-29876 GCA_007258455.2 Sequoia sempervirens | reverse complement strand
CTATAATACAAAGTGATTTCTCTTGGTGTGGTGGGTTTTTTCTCTCGTAAGGGTTTTCCCATGTATATCTGGTGTTCTTGTGTGATTGTCAAATACTTTGTTTATGTTATCTGCTTCATAGTGCATCTTAATTGGATTGTAATTATAAATTTTAAAGTGTATCTGCTTTCTTCCCTATGGTTTTGACGTTAGGAGAGTCATTTCTGCATCTGATTTTCCTTACAAGTGGTATCAGAGCTTGGCCAATTGTGTTATCGTTGTGGGTACGTTGGGTTTTTTGTGTCAATTCTATTTAGTGGGAGTCTTGTAGAGTTTGTTATTTCTAATTATAGATTAAGATGTCTAGTTCATCAGGAAAGATTGAAATAGAGAAATTCAATGACAGTAACTTTGAGTTGTGGAAACTCAAGATGGAGGATCTCTTAGTTGATCAAGATCTTTGGATTGTTGTGTTTGGAACTAAACCTACAAGTATGAAACAAGAGAAATGGGACCTTGCAGATAGAAAGTCTAAGGGGCTGATAAGGCTCTACTTGGCAGACCCAATTCTTCTCAATGTGCATGAAGTGAAGACTGCCTCTTCCTTGTGGAAGAGACTAGCGTCTATTTATTAGGGGAAATATTTGGTGAATAAGTTGTTCCTGAGGAAGAAGCTAACTCTTTGAGAATGCAGGAAGGAGGGTCTGTAGCTGATCATTTTAATGCATTTAACATGCTGCTTGCACAATTAACATTTGTTGGTGTAAATATTGAAGAAGAAGATTGTTGTATGCTTCTATTGTGTTCTTTGCTAGACTCTTGGGATCATTTGGTGATGGCTATTGGGAGTACAACATCCAGTTTCAAGATGGAAGATGTTGTTGGTTCTTTGCTGTTAGAAGAGATGAGAAGGAAATCTTCTCAGATGGCAAAGGAAGCTCTTGCTGTCAGAGGAAGGTCAAAAGACATAGGCAAGAAGAAGGACAAGAAGTCCAAATCAAAATCAGAAGGGGGATCAAAGTTTCTTGGCAATAAGTCCAAGGTGAAGTGCTAGAACTATGGGAAACTTGGTCATGTCTGAAAGGATTGTAAAGAGGCGAAGAAGAAGAAGAAGTATCCTTCCGACAATGACTCTTCTCATAGTGATGCAAACGCCTTTATTGCAGCCTTAGCTACTCAGGCATCAGATGATGTCTGACTAATTGATTCTGGAGCATCTTTCCACATGACATCTCATAGAGAATGGTTCACAAAGTATGAAGAATATAATGGTGGAAAGGTGTACTTGGCGAGTGATTCAACTTTGGAAATTGTTGGCCATGGAAGAGTCAGAATCCAATTCCTTGATGGCAGAGTAAAGGGGATCAATGATGTTATGCACATACCAAGTCTGGCTCAAAATCTACTATCTGTCAGTAAGTTGAATGATACTGGAGTACAAGTCTTGTTCTCTGGAAGTGGTTGCAAGATGACTAGAGGTTCAATGGTGCTGGCTAGAGGTGCTCGAATTGGTACCCTGTACAAGCTGGATGTACAAACTGTTCAATGTAACCATGTCTCTTTGAAGTCACTAAAAGCTCCTCATGGAGGTAAAGATGGAAATATCCCTAATTATGTAAACTCTACAGAAGTAAAACTTCCTGCAGAAAAGACTATGCTTTGGCATCATAGGTTATGCCACATAGGAGAAAAAAGTTTAAAAACCTGGTTGAGGGGCTTGAAAACTGTAATCTTGAATTTGAATTTTGTGAACATTGCATATATGGAAGGCAACACTGTGTTTCTTTTTATTCCAGTCCTCATAAATCTTCTGGTTTGCTAGATTATATTCATTCAGATGTGTTTGGTCCAGTGAATGTTTCTTCATTGTCTAAATCAAGATACTATGTGTCGTTCATTGATGATTATTCAAGAAGAGCATTTGTTTATTTTTTGAAAAGTAAATTAGAAGTGTTAAGTCGATTTAAGGAGTTTAACAATCTTGTTGAAAATCAAACTGGTAGAAAAATAAAATGCTTAAGGACTGATAATGGCGGTGAATTTTGTTCTGATGAATTTGAAAGATATTGTAAAGACCATGGAATCAAAAGACACAAGACTACACCTTATACTTCACAATAAAATGGAGTTGCAGAAAGGTTCAATAGGATAGTGATGGAGAGAGCACGAAGTATGCTTAGTAGTGCTGGCTTGGAGGAGAAGGTATGGGCTGAGGCTATTGCTATTGCATGTTACTTAATTAATTGGTCTCCTAATTCTTCTCTTGTTGAGAAAACACCTTTGGAAGCGTGGTCTAGTAAGAAGCCCTTTCTGAGACATTCAAATTTTTGGCTGTGAGGCATACACATATGTGCCAGATGTGAAAAGATCTAAATTGGAGAACAAGGTTGTCAAGTGTATTTTTATTGGCTATAGTGCTGTCATAAAATGATACAAGCTCTGGAATCCTGATACGGAGAAGGTTGTATACAACAGAAGTTTAATCTTTCATGAGCTTAAACCTTCCACCTTGGATCTGTAGTCAAAGACAAAGTCATAAAATAATAAGGATGTAGCAGCAATTCCTCCTACACCAGAGAAAGAGGAATTGAAGATTCAAAATGTACCTAAAACTGAGGAGAGCTCAAGCAATTTTGAAAGTTCTAAAGAAGAAGAAGAACCTCAGCCTCAGCCAGTGAGGAGGTCAACCCGAGAAAGGAAACAACCAGATAGGTATGGGTTCTCATTGATTGAATCTACTTGTGCCTATGCTTTGATTTCTAGCACTGATGAGCCTAGGACTATAAAGGAGGCATTTAAAATTTTTTATTCAGACTCTTGGTTGGAAGCCATGAATGAAGAAATGGTGTCATTAGATAAAAATGCAACTTGGAGTTTGGTGCCCTTGCCTAAAGGCAAAAAAGTTGTTGGCTGCAAATGGGTATTCAAAAAGAAGATAGTTCTGGATGGCAGTGTGGAAAAGTACAAGGCAAGATTGGTTGCAAAGGGTTATCCCTGTAAAGGGAATTGACTATGGGGAAATTTTTTCTCCTGTAGCTAAGCTACATCTATAAGATTTCTTTTGTCACTTGCAGCAGCATATGTCTTAGAGGTTGAACAGATGGATGTGAAGACAACATTTCTTCATGGTGATCTTGAAGAAGAAATCTATATGTCCCAGCCTGAGCACTTTGTTGAAAAAGGTAAAGAAAAACTAGTATGCAAATTAAAGAAGTCTTCTGTATGGGTTAAAGTAGTCACTTAGAATGTGGTATCGGAAATTTGATACTTATGTATTATCTTTAGGATTTGTGAGATTAAAATCTAATCACTGTGTATATTATAAAGCTGAAAGTGATCAAGTGCTTGTTATTTCTCTCTATGTTGATGATATGTTGTTCATAGGCAATAGTAAGCTAATGATTTCTAATCTAAGTCTCAGTTGTCTGCTAAGTTCGAAATGAAGGATCTTGGTGCAGTAAGGCATATTCTAGGGATGGAGATAACCAGGGACAAGAAGAATAGAAAACTATGGCTCAGTCAGAGTAAGTATATCAGGACTGTTCTTGAGAGATTTTGTATGAATGATTACAAATAGCTAGTTGTTCCAGTCATGCAGGGAATGAAGCTATATGTTGAGGACTGTCCAAAATCTCCTACTGAGATGGAGGACATGACCAGTGTGCCCTATGCTAGTGTTGTAGGTAGTCTTATGTATGCAATGGTCTGTACAAGGCCAGACATTTCCCAAGCAGTGGGAGTACTTAGTCGATTTATGGCTAATCCAAGAAGAATACATTGGGATGCTATGAAGAGAGTATTTAGATATTTGAAGGGTACTTCAGATTTTGTTTTGCGTTATCATGGGAATTCGGATGAATCACAGAGGACTCTTAGTAAATATTTGAGGTTATGTAGATTCAGATTGGGCAGGGGACATTGACAACAAGAGGTCCACCAGTGGATACGTTTTCATGTTGAATGGTGGTGCAGTGAGTTGGATGAGCAAGCAACAAGCTATAGTAGATTTGTCCACTATGAAGGCTAAATACATGGTAGCTACTCATGCTTGTAAAGAAGCAGTTTGGTTAAAACGTTTGTGTTCTAACATTAGTTTTGATGCAAGAGAAATAACAATTTTCTATGACAGTCAGAGTGTAATTTGTCTAGCAAAGAACCCTACTTTCCATGCTAGGATGAAACATATAGATGTACAGTATCACTTTGTATGAGATATGGTGGAGGATGGAAAGGTTAGTTTGGAAAAGGTTAATACTCTAGAGAATGTTGTAGATGCATTGACGAAGCTAGTGAGCACAAACAAGTTCAGGTGGTGTTCCAGTTCAATGGGCCTTAGTGCCCATGATTTTCAGTAAGTTTTGTTGTGCTTTGGAGGTGCCTATGTGATCTTCGTCAAGTGGGAGATTGTTGGAAAAGTATGCCTCAATCATCACAGGTCGTAACCTCTATTGGAGAAAATTCGGTATGACATCTATCATGTCTGTCCGACTAGCAACTTTAATATATTCTGTTTTGAACAGGCCACTATGACCTTGCCGAAGTCTTGCCGAATGCGTATTATTTGGAGCCTTCGCTGTGACATAATGTATTCGCTATGATCTCTTATTGCATGGAGTTCTTTGGCCGATAGGCCATTCAATTGTAAATCGGGGAGACTCATGGCGACCACGGGCTTCGGGATAACCTATGTCAGTTCAGTGAAAAATCCCAGCAAACAGTGAATGTCTCACTGATAGGAATACATATGATGTCTTCTCCATAACATAAAGATCCCAGTGTGAGGTCTTAGCGATAGATGAAAGTCATGCCGACAAGGACACACTCGGGAGTCATCAATGTAACACTAAGGTTTCATTATGAAGTTTGGGTGATGTGCAAATGTCTCACCGATGGAGGCTCAAGTGTTGGCTATTGGGGTAACTCAAAGTTCTCGAGAAGATGTCTCAGCGAACGTTGAAGGTCTCACCGAAAGGAACACCTTTTGGGATCTTCGGTATAACTCTTGGTGACGGATGAACACTTCGGGGTAAGTCCTATAGCTCGGTGTGATGTCTTAGCAATAGACAAGAGTCTTGCCGACTTCTACTTGGTGCTCGGTATGTTTGGGGGTTTCAGAGTAACTTTGATGAATCGATATATGGTCTTAGCGAAAGACAATTATCTGGCCGATAAGAACACTAGTATCGGTATAACATATGGAACTTGGTATGATCTCCTGGTGACATAAGGAAGTCTTAGTGATAGTCTCCTGAACTCGGTGTAACACAAGAAGACTCGTTGAGATGTCTTGGCGAGAGCAATAGTCTTGCCGAAAGGAATACTGAAGCCGATATATGTTGTAAGCTCGATGAAACATCTTGGCGACTACGGTAAATCTTGGTGATATCGATATGAAGTCTGTGTGGAATCGGCGAGACACTATTTGTGTCTCACCGAGATGCCAACAGAGCTTGAAATTCTTTTGACCATTTGACCGTCCTATGTGGAGTCTCGTGGATGAATAGGAGGAGCCGAATGTGAACCGTTACCAGTTGGTTCATTGTGACAATTTTGTGAGGGAGCTCGACGGGCATGGAACAACAGGGATATACTCTGTGATTGCAGATTGTAATTGGTTGTATTGAATCGACAGATTGTTGTGTGATTGAATCAGTGGATGAATTCTATTTTGTGGACTATAATGTGAAGGTTCCTGAAATAAATTGTACATAGTGAATGTTGTTGTAAACAAACACTAGAAAGATAAGTCTGACATTTGTATGTAATCTCCATTACTATAATACAAAGTGATTTCTCTTGGTGTGGTGGGTTTTTCTCCCATAAGGGTTTTCCCACGTATATTTGGTGTTCTTGTGTGATTGTCAAATACTCTGTTTCTGTTATCTGCTTCATAGTGCATCTTAATTGGATTGTAATTATAAATTTTAAAGTGTATCTTCTTTCTTCCCTGTGGTTTTGACGTTAGGAGAGTCGTTTCCGCATCTGATTTTCCTTACATAGATAAGGTAGTGAGTTGTTTGAAAAAATGCCTCGAAGAACATGAGACCACATTTCTTTGAGGTATTTTAAAAAAAACTCATCGCCTCGTCTATGCTATTGCTTATTATTATGCTTTGATATTTTTTTTCCAAGCATCCATAGTTTGTTCAAAAGCACCCTTTTTAGGCTTTTAGCCATTAATGTGAAAATTGATACGGGTTTTATAATTTTAAATATAAAAAATAACATCAATTTTTATTATTATGACGTTATAATTTGACTTGTGTTCTTAGTCAATATGATATGTACATGTCATCCATATATAGATGGTGGTTGAATAATTTTAACAATAAAGAAATACAAATTTACGTATTTTCTCTACTATCAAATTATATAGTTGTCAAGCTATAACATGTTGTCTCATGAAAAATATTAGAATAAGGAAACACATCACTATTTAGTAAGATTAAATTAAATAGGGATTTGATTTAATGGAGGAAAGACATAAAATTTGTGTTTTGTTATTAAAATAAATAAATAATATAATTAGATGATATAGGTTCATATCCATAATAAAAGAAAGTGTGTGATATTTGTCCCTTGATCCCTATATATAATTGAAACAATTCGAATGTCATAATCATTTTATAGGTGTTGGAGATAATAATCCCAACTACCCCAGCATTTAAAGCAGAAGCTTCTCACCGATATGTTTGTTGACTCTGCCAACCGACCAGTCTCCAGAATTGTCTAGAACCAGCCACACCGACCTCCACCGTCCATTCTGGAGAGTTCTCACCGACCTGCAGACCATTTTGTATGCATTCTGGAAAGCTCCAAAGACCTCTATAAATAGAGGCAATTGTAATCGTTTTCATTCAAGGCAATGCAATTAAAGTTTATATATTTCTTTGCCTCGCCCACCTCCTACAAGTGGTATAAGAGCCGTATGGTTGAAGATCCTGAGGATGAGACCAGAGAGATCCGGTAGCTGTCACAAAGTATGGTTGAAGATCCTGAGGATGAGACCAGAGAGATCCGGTAGCTGTCACAAAGTTGCTGTTTGTTGCAGAGACATAGAAGATCTATTGGAGACTGCTGCTAGCGGCCCAGATCTGTTGCAGATAAAATATAAGGAAGCCATCAATATGAATGACTGTATCAAGGACAAAGCTGGTCATTGCTGTTTGTTGAGGGGGGATTACAAAGGCAGAATTGTTGCTAAGGAGGCAGGTCCGATAGAAGGGTTGGAGCCATCCCACCGTTGTGAAGGAGACTGACTGTTGTAGGCCGTGTGAGAGAAGACAAGGAAACCCGTAGTTTTCAAGGGCAGAAAGTATAGAGATTGATTTAGGAAAGATAGTCGCTGTTTACATTATCTGCAAGATTGTTAAGAGAAGGGACTGTTGTTTTTGCCGTAGCAGACCCGTGGAGGCATACAAAAGGAGATCAAAGTTTTTTTTTGTGTATGTTGATGCTGCTAAATCGCATGCCACTGAAGGAGAAAGGCCGCAGCCTGATTGTGAAGAGAGATTGCTGGTCAAAGTTTAAGTGAAGGCACGCATAGCTGTTGAAGAAAAGCGAAAGCTTGATCGATGTTTTAGTCTCAGTTCAATGGAGGTGAGTCAAATTTGGGAGAGCTGCGAATAAGATTTGGAAAACCTGTCACCATTTGTGACAGACGTCAAAAAGAAAAAGAGATCCTGTCACCATTTGTGACAGATGTTAGGAGGAAGTTAAAGCAAGATTTTGGAGGTGATCCTGTCACCATTTGTGATAGATGTCAAGAGTCTATTAGAATTCGATGCAAGAAAAGTCTAGAAAGATAACTGTCGGTGATAGAAGAGTCTAGGAAGAAACATGAAGAACAACTATAGGAAGCATATCAATAATTTCTCCTTCTCACCAAGTTTCCCCTTAAGATGAATGGTGCATGTTCTAATTTAATTATTAATCATTTTATCATTACCCTTGACACTTGCTCATATAGGAAAGGTTGGTGTAGTTTGTGAGCCTATCACATCTCATTCTCACCATATAACAAATAAATTATAATAGTGTTAGTTCATGTGATATGCTTCAATCATAATCACTAATGAAGAACCCTTTGTTCTTATTTTTAAATGATTCTATAGAGATAAAATAGTCCTAGTTGCTTTTAATTGTTTGTAATTATTTTGAAAAAGAAACATTTTTGCATGATTACATGTCACTAATCTTAGCTTATAGCTCAATCTTATCTAATTAGTGTTCAAGATTAAGTAGGTTAGTGCCTTCATTTCCTTATGGCATTGTCATGGGAGTGTGTTGCCATTCTTTACTTAGAAAGTACCAATTAGAGTAGAGGTTTTTTCTAAGAACATCATTACTTTTAGAAGTAACATATCTTGGTACCATTCAATTCTTAGGAAGCCTACATACATGGGGTGTGTCATGTAGGTATGTGTGCTATTTGATTACCCTTTGTTATAGATCATTTTACTCTACCCTCCCACCATCACTATACATTATTGACATATTATTCTATGTATGATGTTACATATTATTATGTGTATGGTAATGATACATGTATGCATACATTGCATAGTAATGATGCAACCAATACTTTTATGTTATTTTATAGAATGGAATAAAAAACTTGTTGAGTTTTAGTTTTTTATGTGTTGTGCCCATGTTATATTGTAGGCATTATATTATTTATACTAGAAAGCACTTTTATTTCCTCCATAAAACAAAAGATCTTATTTCACATGTCCAACTCAATGATTATCCTTTTTCATAATATAGAAAATTATCTTTCTAAATTTTTAAACTTATCAATAACTTATTATAAGTAGTCTATTAATTTGACTTTACTTTTCAAGAAAAAATCATAATTTTAATATTATGATAGATTTTATGCTCCAAAGAAGGAAAGTTGAAAGTTTAAGCAAATTTAAATATAATTATTATTTTAAATTAATTATAACTTGTTTATTTTATTAGAATATTTTTTATTAAAGAAAAGGGGAACAATAAATTAAATTTAAATTTAAAGAAATTGTATTTTTAAAATAAATATTTCTTATTTTAACATTATAAATTGATTAAAATATAATTTATTTAAATAACTATAATATTTAGAAAGTTTTAATATTTAAGAGAGGAAATTTTGAGGGTTTAAACAAATTTAAATATAATTATTGTCTTTGATTAATTATCACTTGTTCACTTGTTCTACTAGAATTTTTTTATTGAAGATGAAAATATATATAGAAATAAAAAAATCCTATCTTTAGATGATATAGGTTGGTATTGATAATAAAAAAAGGTGTGATATCTTGTCCCTTGGATCTCCTTATATATAATTGAAACAATTTGAAGTCCTGCCATAATCATTTTATAGGAAGCATATTAGTAATTACTCCTCATCAAGTTGCCCATTGAGATGAATGGTGCATGTTCTAATGTAATTATTAATCATTTTATCACTAGTCTTGACATTTGTTCATATAAGAAAGATTGGTGAAGTTTGTGAACCTAACACATATAAGCTCTAGGAAAATTCACTGCCGAAAAATTCACTGTCAACAATTCATCGCCGGAAAATTCGCCACCATGACAAATTCATCTCATGAAAAATTCACCACCAACAATTTTCCTCAAGCCTTCATTCTCACATTATATTAAAAAAATTATAATAGTGTTAGTTCATGTGATATGCTCAATCATAATCACTAATGGATAACTTATATGTTTATTTTTAAATGATTTTATAGAGATAGAATAGTCCTCATTTCTTTTAATTGTTTGTAATTCTTCTCGAAAAGAAACATTTTTGAATGATTACATGTAACTAATCTTAGCTTATAGCTCAAGCTTATTTAATTAATTCTCAAGAGTAAGTAGGTTAGTGCCTTCATTTCCTTGTCGCATTGTCATGGGAGTGTGTTGTCATTCTTTACTTAGAAAGTATATTAGAGGAGAGGTCTTTTCTAGAAACATCATTGCCTTTAGAAGTCACATATGTTGGCACCATTCAATTCTTAGGAAGCCTACATACATAGGTTGTGTCATGTAGGTATGTGTGCTACTTAGATTAACTTTCATTATATATCATTTTACTCTACCCTCCCTCTATCATTATACATTGTTGACATATTATTCTATGTATGTTTGCTATTACATGGTATTATGCGTATGGTAATGATATATGTATGCATAGATTGCATAGTAATGATTCAACACTTTTATGTTATTTTTATAGAATAAAATAAAAAAATTGTTGACTTTTCTTATATCTTATGCCCATGTTATATTGTAAGCATTATACTATTTATACTAGAAAGCACTTTTATTTTCTCCATAAAACAAAAGATCTTATTGCATATGTCCAACTCAATGATTATGCTTTTCCATAAAATATTAATTTATTTATTTTTTTTAAAATTATCAACAAATTTTTAAAAGTAGTCTATTAATTTGACTTTACTTTAAAAAAAAATCATAATTGTAATATTATGATAGAATTTATACTTGAAAGAAGGAAATTTAAAAGCTTACGAAAATTTAAATATAATTATTATCTTAAATTAATTATCTCTTGTTCACTTGCTCTAATGGAATTTTTTTTATTGAAGAAGATGAAATATATATATATAAATTTTATTTTTAAAAAATCTAATATTTTATTTAAATACTGTGGATTGATTAAAACACAGCCTATTTTCGAAACTTTTTTGTGATGGTAAAATTTAAGTAAGAAAAGCTTTCAGCCGAACGACGCGACTGTGAAAATTTGCAGGATCGTGAATGTACGCAGGCGTATTAAAGGCATTTTCCTCAACAAGAACATGTTCAACACTCGAAAGGAAAATAAAAACAACTGCTACTTTAATCTACCAAATAAGCCGCCATGAGTGAATCCAGCACATTAAGCAACGAATCCATAGACAAGAAAAGCACAATAGAAAAAGGGAAAGGAAAACTGGAGAGTAAAATAGAATGTGGAGGTGACACAGAACAAAATCCACTGCAGCGCAGGCTTGTGAGCCTTAACACAGAACAAACCGTTAAAGGATCAAAATTCACAGTTTTAACATACAATGTTTTGGCCGACATTTGGGCCACCTCGGAAAAACACCAAGCCTGCCCACCGTATGCGCTAAGATGGAATTACCGCAGAACTAAGCTGGTCTCAGAAATCATTGCATACAAGGCCGATATCATTTGTCTGCAGGAAGTGCAGGCAGATCATTTCAAGGACTTCAAAAATTCATTCAAAAATCACGGATACGACGGCTGTTATTATTCAAAAGCAAATTCAACACCAGAAGGCTGCGCCACATTTTTCCTAAGGGAAAAGTTTGATTTCGTGGATAGTATCCCCGTCGAGTATAAGAGCAAGGAATTCTGCGATTTGGCGGCCACAAAACTTTACACAAAGCGGGATGAAACGCAGTTTAACCAGAAGTTTATACAGACCACAGTTGATAACCGATTCGGCAGCAAGGATAACATAGCTTTGATTTTTGTGCTATCTTAGGATTCGAATCTGATTTGTATAGCTAACACCCATCTAGTGGCTAGGGGCGATCTAGAAGATGTGAAGATGTGGCAGGCTTATTGTTTGCTACACAAATTACAACAAGTTTTAGTTGAGAAAGGGAGTGATATGGCCGTGGTAATCTGTGGTGACTTTAATTCTTTTCCCGGCAGCGCCGCGCACTCTCTTATGGTGCGGAACGAAGTTGATCCGGAGCACAGACATCTCGATGTGGGTAAAGTGCTCAGGTTTGATGAAAACAAGTTAAAGAGGAGTTCTATTGGTTTGTCCATGCTTATTCTGCTTATTTTAAGCAAGGAGTTGCTTATGGTGAAGATAACGATGTGATGAAGCGTTGGATGGATTCAAAATACAAGGAGCCCAAGCTTACTCATTATCCATTTGATTTTATGGGCACGTTAGATTATATATTCTATACCCATGACAATTTGGAAGTGGAAAAGTTATTAGAGGTTGTGGACTGGGACACTATCATTCAGGCGGAGGATAAATGCATTCCTTCTCGTGTCTGGCCTTCTGATCACATTTTTCTGCTTGCACGATTTTCTTTCATCGATGATAAAAAAAACATTACTAGGAAAAGGAAAAGGCAAGCAGAAGATGGTTCTCATGATTCTAAATCTGCTACTAAAAGTTTAAAAATTAAAACAAAAGAAAAAGATGGTGATGTTCAGAATCTCAATAATGATGGATGGAACCCTGCGGATATTCAGGACCTCGTTGATGTATGGAGAAAGCTGAAGACAGGGATAGTATTATCGTTATCCCTTATTTATCCTTGTCTTTCTATGCAATGATTATTTCTACATTTTTGTACACTTTGATAGTATTATTATTGTACAAATTCTTATTCAAATGAGTTCTTAGATCTTGCAAGTTGATTTTTTTAATTCCAACACTAAGAAATATCCTCTAAAACCATAGTTTATAAGTTACAAGGTTACATTTATCTCAGTATAATATGATATAATCCTACAAAGCCACCAAGAGTTAATCCTCACATGAACTCCATGACACTCTACCATGAACCCATCAAGTAATCATAATGGCGATCAATACTATCTAACCATATGGGACCTATTGTGACCTTCTCTACATGTCTTATACTTTTTGATATTGGAGACTCTTAGCTCTCATTCTATCAATGCTATATCTTATTCACCATTTATGTTTTGATTAAGATAGAGTAATTAATTTTTTATTTTTCAATATTTGATCCTAACTTTGTTAGAATGTACAAAATAGATGATAACCTGAAATCTAGTGGAAGAAATAAAAACTATAAAAATGTAAATACAAATGAACAAGAAATTACAATAGAATAATAAAGTTAGTTTATTAAAATAAAAATATAAATGCACAAAAAACATTAATAGAGCTCAAATTTTCATTAATCAATTTGTTATGAATGAAAGGAAAGAGATAGATATATAGTTTTACAATTTTTAATTTGATGAGGGTGAGAAAAGATAGAAATAATAAAAACAATGGATTGATTCTTTTGGCAGCAATTGGGGTAGTATTTTGCTAAAGCTGATTATGCATTCTCTTGTTTGTTTTTGAAATGTAAAGCATCTATTTGGGCTTCCATATGGTTTATTATGTCTTTCTTGCATACAAAGTCGATATCATTTGTCTGCAGGAAGAGCAGGAAAATCATTACGAGGACTTCAAAAATCCATTGAAAAATCACGGATACTATGGGTGTTATTCACCAAAATCAAATTCAAAACCAGGGTCTAAAGTAGAAGGTTGCGCCACGTTTTTCCTAAGTCAAAAGTTTTCTTGCATGGATAGCTTCCCCATCTAGTATCTAGGCTAAATAGAGGACAATACACAAAAAATAAAAAACTTAAGAGACAAAGTAAAATGAGACAAACATATGCTACAACATACAAAATATGTTATGTTGATATGCTATTACAAAATATAGAGATATTTGTGTTAGAAAAAATCTGTATATCTAACTCTGTTACATTTCCAATCATATTTATAGATGCTTACAAGTCAGTTTGAACATAAACAATGGATAGAAAGGTAAAAAGATAAGGATAGAATTTCCTCAGTGAATGAGATAGCTACAATTGTGGAGATAAAATGAAATCAGATTGTGGGCGCTGGAGTCAAGTTGATTGCAGGTGAAGTAAATGTGGTTGTAGGTGGAGTAAATGCAAACTGTAGAATGTGCTGGAGAAATCTGATTTATGTCGGTGGTCAAACCTTATCAGTGTTAGAAATTATTTCCAACACTCCCCTTTAATTTTGACCACTGATGACTTCAACATCAATAACACCTAGTCTTTGTCATAGATACTCAAGATTTTCTTTGGGTAATGCCTTAGTAAAAATGTCTGCTAGGTGATCTTCAGATCTACAAAATTCAAGGTAGATTTATCTATTGTTGGCCATCTCTCGGATGAAATGGTACCTTGTATCAATGTGTTTGCTCCTTTTGTGAAAAACATGATTTTTTGATAATGCAATTGTTGACTTGTTATCACAAAATATTATTGTTGGTTTGTCTTGATTATGCAACAAATCTAATAAGACTTGATGCATCCATATTGCTTGACATGATGTGGTAGTTGCAGCTACATATTCTGCTTCAACTGATGAAATTATTACTATGGCTTGCTTCTTCGATGCCCATGAGACAACTCTAGATCCAAAATGAAATATGTGTCTAGAAATACTCTTCTTGTCATCTATGCTACCTGCAAAATCACTATCAGTGTAACCAACCAAATTAAAATCATTAGTTTTGGAATATAAAATTTCATATCTTGTTGTTCCTACAACATATTGTAGTATTCTTTTTCCAAATAGCCAGTGAGAATCTTGAGGTGAATCCATGAACCTCAAGATCAAACTAATTCAATACATGATATCTGGCCTTGTAGTTGTAAGATACATTAGACTTCCAACAAGTCTTTTAAACATAGTTGGATCAACATTTGACCCTTTATCTTCTTTGCTAAGTTTTGTTCCTATAGCAACTAGAGTTGATGCTAGATTGCTTTGTAACATTTTTAATCGTCTCAATACATCTTTCACATACTTAGATTGACAAATGAAGATTCCTTTACCATATTGAACAATTTCAATGCCTAAGAAGTATCTCATTAACCCTAAATCTGTCATTTCAAACTCTTTCATTAAAGCTGACTTGAGCATGTCTGTAGACAAATCTCCAGTGAAAATTAAATCATCAACATATAGACTCGCAATCAAAATTTGACCTTGTTCATTGGTTTGTGTATACAATGTGGGCTCATTGTTACTTCTATTGAATCCATTACTTATCAAATATGAATCAATCCTACTATACCATGCCCTTGGTGCCTGTTTCAAACCATAAAGTGCTCTATTCAATTTACACACTTTATTTTCATGCCCGTATACCTCATATCCTAAAGGTTGCTGAACATAAAATTCTTCAAAAAAACCATTCAAAAAAGCTAATTTTACATCCATTTGATAAACTTTCCAACTATTATGTGCAACTATTGATAAAACAGTCCTAACTGTATCAAGTCTAGCAACTGGAGCAAATGTTTCATTATAGTCAATCCCATACTATTGTGAAAAACCTTTTGCAACTAATCTAGCTTTATGTTTTACAACTTTACCTTCAACATTGAACTGTCTTATAGACCCATTTAACTCCTATAGAATCTTTACCTTCAGGTAGATCCACTAACTCCCATGTTTGATTCTTTTCAATAGAATCCATTTCTTCATCCATTGCTTTGATCCAATTATCTTCTTTCACTGCTTCTTCAAAATATATTGGATCATGAGAGAATAAAGAAAAGTTTGAACACAAATCTAAATTCTCTCGATCTTGATCATATATTTCTTTTAGACTTCTTGTTTTCTTACTTCTAGGACTTGGTCTTAATGAAGCAATTGTAGGATCTAACTCATTACTTACATTTGAATATGAAGTAGGTTGGCCTTCATAGTTTGATGGTTCACCTTGCACAAAATTTCTTGGTGGAGTACTTGGCCCAACTCGATTTGATTGACCATTATTTTCTTTTGATTCTTCTTCACTATGAGGTATTGGTGCTCCACTTAAGACTATACTGTCGATGTTTCCATCCCATGCTTCTTCCTCCTTAAATTTAACATCCATACTAATAATCATTTTCTTTGAAAGAGGATTATACAATCTATAAGATTTTGATTGCTCACTATAACCAATAAAAATACACTTTTCACTTTTATCATCCAATTTTCTTCTTAATTCAGATAGCACTAAGGAATATGCAACATATCCAAAAATTCTAAGATGAGATACAAAATGTTTCTTACCATTCCATGCTTCCTGTAGAATTCGGTCCTTAACACTCTTTGTAGGACTTCTGTTCAAGATGTATACTACACATGCTACTGCTTCTACCCAAAAATCATTAGACAAATTCTTGGCCTTTAACATGCTTTTGGCCATCTCCATTATGGTTCTATTCTTCCTCTTTGCTACACCATTTTTCTGTGGTGTGTACTTTGTTTTAAATTGTTTCTTGATACCATGATCAATCTCTACAAAATTCTAAAAATTCATTAGAACTATATTCACCACCTCTATCTGATTTGAGTATCTTAATGTGTAGACCACTTTACTTTTCAACCATAGCTTTAAACTCCTTGAATTTAATAAAGGCTTCAACCTTATGCTTGAGAAAGGATATCCAGGTTTTCCTACTAAAATCATCAATAAATGTTAGAAAATATATGCTTCCACTTAAGGATGGAGTTTGCATTGGTCCACATATATCAATGCATGAATTAACTCTAATGGTGTCCTTGCTCTATATGAACTCCTTACATGAAAACTTTCTTTGTGTTGTTTTGCTAATATACAACTTTCACATGAACTAGCTAGTATCTCTATGGGTGGTAAACCTTTCACCATATTTCTTTTTTGCAAGAAACTCAAACCTTCAAAATCAAGGTGAGCATACCTGAAATACCAAAGCCATGTTGGGTCTAAGTACACTATTTTGAAACTTACTTCCTTTGTTCCTTGGATGTAGTCAATCCAGAGGGGGGACATCTGATTCTAGTCATCTCAACCCTTACAATTAACCTATCACTAGGATTTATATCCAAAATTGTACACATGTCTTTGTTAAAAGAAAATTATACCCTTTTTGCACTAACTAACCAACACTCATCAAGTTATGTTTTAAACTGGGTACAAAGAAGACATCAGGAATATATCTCTTTCCTCCATTCTTAGTCAAAATATTTATAACTCCTTTCCCCATTACAGATACTTTACTATCATTTCCCAATTTCACTCCAAATTTCATAGAATCATCCAAACTAGCAAATAATCCACTATTGCCTATCATATGATTACTACATCCACTATCTAAAAACCATATATTACTGGAACTTTCTTGAGCAACATTACAGGTTAAGAATATAACCCTCCTAAGTTATTATCTGATACACCTGAGTAATTTGCATTTTGTTTATCTAGTTCTGCTTTTTTCTTCCAACATTCATTTGCTAAATGACCAAATTTCTTACAATGATTACATTGAATATGAGACTTATCAAACCTGGGTGATTGCTGTTGAAATTGATTTCTTCCTTGTCCTTTGTTATTGAAACTTTGATAGGACTGATTAGTCTATTCTCCTTGATTTGGACTCATGCATCCACCTCTACCTCTTCCTGTTCCTCTAAAGTTTGATCTCCCTCTTCCTCTACTAAATGATACTTGAGATCTAAAAGCATTATCTGAAGAAGAATTATGATTCCTATTCATTATGGATTCATGAGACAATAAAGATCCCAATAGTTCATCTACAGATAATTGAGTTAAATCTTTTGATTCTTCAATGGCAACTACAATTACATCAAGCTTACTAGGTAAGCTTCTAAGTATCTTTTCAATCACCTTTTGATCTACAATACCTTCACCATGTAACCTTATTTGATTAACAATATTCATCACTTCGATAAAGAAATGATCTATAGATTCAGATGCATTCATATAAAAAAATTTAAAACTTCTCCTTAATGTTTGTAACTTAGCTACCTTTACTTTGGTTGTACATTGATAAGCAGTTTCTAATGCCTCCCAAGCTTGCTTGGACTTGATTGTTGCAACAACCCTAGGGAACACTGATTCATCCATAGCTTGTTGAATAATAAGCAAGGCTTTAGCATCCTTTTTCTTGGTGTCTTTGATTTGGTCTTTTTTTTCTTGTGTTGGTGCCAAAAAGGATGCATGATCCACTGGTTCTACAAAACCATTCTCTACCAAATCCCATACATCTTGAGAACAAAACAATGTTTTCATCTTTATTGACCAAAAAAAATAGTTCTTACCAGTAAACAACAAAATTTGAGGTTGTGTAAGGCTACTACTAGATGCCATGACTACAAACTTATTTTCTTCAGCAGTCTAATACCTTCAAATTGTAGCTACTTGCAAACAACAACAACTTCTCCTTCTTTCTAAATATTACAACCTTCTTCTGAGGCTTCTTCTTACAGACCGTGTCTTTCAAACACTTGATCTTCACTTCATTATATACTAAACAACTCCAACTTATGCTGTTGGGATCTCTAACAACTCTCCTCTCCTTTAAAGTAGCTTGCAAGACAACACAGTCTTCTATTGCTGCCCATGATCTTGCTCTAATACCAGTTTTGGGCTAAACAAATGACAATACATAGAAAACAACAAACTCAAGAGATAGAGTAAAATGAGACAAGCGTATGCTACATCATACAAAATATATTATATTGATCTACTATTACAAAATATAAAGATATCTGTGTTAGAAAAAATCTACATATCTAACTTTGTTACATTTCCAATCATATTTATAGATTCTTACAAGTCAGTTTGAACATAGATGGTCGATAGAAAGGTAAAAAGATAAGCATAGAATTTCCTATGTGAATGAGATAGCTACAACTATAGAGATAAAATGAAATCAGATTGTGAGCGTTGGAGTCAAGGTGATTCAAGGTGAAGTAAATGTGGTTGCAGGTGGACTAAATGCAGGCTGCAGAATGTGCTGGAGAAATTTGATTTTTGTCGGTGGTAAGACCTTATTAGTGTTAGAAATTATTTCCAATACAATATGGGAGCAAGGAATTATGTGATTTGGTTCCCACAAAACTCTGCACAAAGTGGGATGATTCATAGTTTAACCAAAAGGACCTATACAAAAAATAGTTGATAAATGATTGGGAACCAAGGATAATAGCTCTGATTGTTGTGCTCAAATCTTTGGATTTAAATTTGATTTGTATAGTCAACACCCATCTAGTGGCTAATGCTTATCTAGCAGATGTGAATATATGATAGGTTTATTGTTTGCTACACAAATTACAACAAGTTTAGTTGAGAAAGGGAATGATATGTCCATGGTGATCTGTGGTGACTTCAATTCTTTGTCTTGCAGTGTTACACACTCTTTTCTGGTGTGGAATGAAATTGATCCAAAGCACAAGCATCTGGAAGTGGATAAAGTGTTGAAGTTTGATGAAAACAAGTTAAAGAGGAGTTCTATTGATTTGTCCAGTGCTTATTCTACTTATTTGAAGTAGGGAGTTGCTTCTTCTTCTTATGGTGAAGATAATGATGTGATGGAGCGTTGGATGGATTCATAATACAAAAAGCCAAAGTATACTCATTATGCATTTGATTTTAAGGGCACATTAGATTTTATATTCTATACCCATTACAATTTGGAAGTGAAAAATTTATTAGAGGTTGTGGATTGGGACACAGGTGAAGGGTAAATACACTCCTTCTAGTGTTTGGCTTTCTGATCACATTCTTCTGCTCGCACAATTTTCTTTCATATATGATAAAGAAAATATTATTAGGAAAATGAAAAGGAAAGAAAGAGATGATTCTCATGATTCTAAATCTGCTATTAAAAGTTTAAAAATTAAAGCAAAAGAAACTGATGATGACGGATGGAATGTTTCCATGGATGCCCAGGATCCTAATGATGATGGATGGAACCCTCATGTGGATACTCAGGATTTTGATGTATGGGGAAAACTGTAGATTGTGATCTTCTTCCTCCCTATGTTACTACATTAGTTGCCTAATAATTTTGTATTTGTTTCTATATTTTATGTTTCAAAGTTTAGTATTGTATGCATTCTAGATGGTAATTTTATATCCAGCCATTCTTTTTGTGAATATGTGTAATATTATTTTATAAATGTAAAATTTTATTCATAAAAGAATTAAATTAAATCAAACATAACCTAATTATAATGAGGTTGATGTTTCCACTTATAGTGAGTTTACCTTTTAGCTTAATTCTTAGGCACTTGTTGCTCCTCATTGCTTCTAACTTGTTTGTTAAGAGTGTTTAGAGATTGGGGTAGAAAAAATACCAAATTTCACATTAATGATTTTTGCATAGTTTTAGTTTGAAACACACTAGGTTGTCCCACAATAGAGAATTTGTTCAAGTTTTTCATAAATGTGTGATATGTGTTAGAGATATCTTTGAGTTGCAAGAACTTTTTTTAAAGGTTTATGATGCTTTAATAAAGAGAAAATAAGAAGTAATAAAGTATGTATTCATTACGCAATAAATTGAATCAAAATTAAGGCAAAGGATTATGAAGGAGAAGGGAAAGTAGCTGAATGGTTTAGTTAAGGTGAAAGGAAGGTGTTATAAATAGAAATAAATATTTGAGAAGGAAAAATTATAGTTGTGATGTGATCAAAAGGTCTGTAGGGTCTAAATTATACTTTTTCTTACATTACAATGGAACGAACAAAAATTGATCACAAACACCCATTTGACTACTAATCGTCATGGAAGAGTGTACATTAGAATTTAAAAGACATGAAAATATCTTGCCTCTTCTAAAAACATGCATCAGCAAAAAAGAAAGACAAATGGTGAGCTGGATTATCTAATGTTTGCATTTGCAGGTAGTAACTATGCTTGTTTTCTTTAGGATAAATAAAATTCTGATTGACTTAATGGATATCACTAAAGCTTATGTATGAATAGCTTGTAACTGCAACCTTGTGATTGAAATTCTGTGGTAGATTTGCATTCTCTATAACTTGTGTACACACAAGTTAAATTTTGTCATTCCTGAATTTTTGCGTTGTTTGCTTTAACATTATGAACTGCTTTCTATTATCTATTTAACAAGATGATAAGTGTGAACATTCTATTACTGTTTGAAAGTCCTAAATAGGTTCATGCTGGTTGTCCTTTTGATGATGTTTATATAAATGAGTGTCAAGATTGCTATTGCTAATTTGCTAACAATTAAATAGCTTGTTAATGTGATCGAAATTCTTATAATTTCTTTATTCTCTCCTTTATCAATTCAATACTTTTGATTTGATTTATTTATGAGGAATATCACCATAAATGGAAAGTTACCAACTCATATAGAACAGAATCTGAAAAAAATTCCATTTCAATCTTAATTGATACTAAAGCATCTACACTCTTTGTATGTCTTATTGGTTTTCTCTGATGGTCATGGCATGGCAGTTCTCTTGTTGTTCTAAAACTTTGTGGAAGACTGTTACATGGGCTCATTATTCTTAACATTTAACATTTTCAATTGAATCTGTATGCTTTTCTCAACAATATCTACACTGCCATTGTCTTTTAGAATTTAAGCTTGTTACCTTTGTAGTTTCACTTTTATGTTGATATGCCATTTTATACTCACAACAGTTGGGGCATTATTTTCTTCCACATTGTAACCATCAACCAATCAATGAATGCAAATATGAGCTAGTGTTTTCAGTTCAAATCCAAAATTCAATCCAAATTTGTCAATTATGATTCCTTTTTCTGACAACTTGTCTGTATCAAAAACATTGCCAAATTACCAAAGTTTTTGTTTTGGGGCCATTTGCAGATCACTGTAGAATCAATTTCTGTTTTAAAAAATATTGTATGTAATGTTATGATTTATTGATAGAAAAATTAATTTCTTCTTGAAAACCATATTAGTAAGGGAAGAGTTGTTTTCCTAGTCACAGATAAATTAGTATCATTGGTCTTGTGGTTTGAGGGTTACCTTTGGCATTTGCAGGTGTGCTCCCATTAGCTTCATGTTGAGACATATCTTCATATTTTATAGAGATTTTATTGCCTTTATTCTCTTTGAGAGGTAGAGTCTATGGAGTATTTTTCTTTTTGTTGTGTGGTCTACCTAGAAATATATATACTACCAAATCTATGTTGCAAGAAATGTGACATGGAAGGCTTGCCTCATCCTTTTGGGATTGCAACCTGTCTGTAAAAAACCTGCTGTTAGCAATTATTTTTTGTTTTGGGGCCATTTCAGGAAGCTGTAACCTGATCTCAATGTAAAATCATTTTTTTTGTGAAGAAAAAAATGGATGTAATGTGATAAATAATTTGAAAATGATTTATTGATAGAAAAATTAATGTCTTCTTTCAGATCATTTAAAATTTGCTTTAATTTATTTTAAGTATAATAAATCCTAGCTCAATGTAGCATTTAAGAATTGTATTTTACAATTTTGGATTGATATTGTCAATTTTATTTATATGTTTTATTCAAAGTGTTTTATAACGATGAATTCTAATATATTTTTATTTAGATTTAAAATTTATTAATAAATTTTTAATAAAAAGATTTATTTATTATTTAATACAAATTTAAGTATATTATAATAAATATATTGTATGTAAATTTCTTTGTAAATTTTATTGTTTATTATATTATCATAATTAAGTAATAGTACATTGTAAAAGTTTGTTTATTTGTTGTACAATTATTTTAATTAAATATTGTATTTTGTTTTTAAACCATGTGCATCGGGTAAACCCAAGCTTCAAAGTCAAACCTGAAACCAATGGGGAGCAAACCCACGGCCCAAGCTAACTCTCTACTCATGCGGGCTATTAAATATTGTATATTATATTAGATTGTTATAATATTGTATAATATTATTTTTTACATATTATTTATTATATCTATATTATATTTTATATATTATTTATTATATTTATATTTAGATTATATAATACATAAATAATATAATAATATACTGTATATAAATTAAATATATATTTATACTAGATATTATATTATATTTAGATTTAGATTTATATTGTATAGTATATTATACAATGTAATAATATAGTGTATATTAATAATACTATTTATATATTATTTATTATAATTAGATTTATAGTATATATTATATTATACAATATATGAATAATATAATATATATTACTAAATATAATATTTAATTATTATTTATTATATTTATATTGATATTATATAGTTATGCCTAACTTTTGTCATATTTGAATCGAGCAGTCTAATCTTGGTGATCAACAATTGAGGATGCTCTTTAACATGCAAGGCAATAGAAATGGTCTTGCCCATTCATTTTTATGAGGTTTTATTCATTCCTACATGGCTTGAATGTGTTTCATTCATGTTGGTTTGATTTGCAGTTACCAGCATCCAACATGTGCAGTTATTCCTAAATCATTTCTTAGTGGACATCTTCGTAGGGAAATGGAGTAGGAAGGAGTGTTCCTAGTGCAAATAATGGGGACCATGAACATCACATGTTCATTGTGAGTGTACTAGTTTGACAACAAGCTCCAAATCCAAGCGGAGCATCAATTCCTACAATGGGTTTCTCTCTTAGTCACTTCTCTTCTACTCTATCTCTTTCTCACTCCTCTCTATCTCTTTCTATCCATATCTTTCTCTACCTATATCTCCCTATCTCTCTATCTTTATCCTTATTTCTCTCTCAAGTTCCATATCCCTCTTTATCTCTCTATATCACCCTCTATCTATATTTATCCCTCTTTCCCCCTCTTCTCTCTCTCCCTCTCTACCTATCTCTCCCCCCTCTTCTCTCTCTCCCTTTCTCTCCTTTGCCTATATCTCTCCCTTTCCTCATCTCTCTCTATCCCCCCTCACTATGTATCTCTACCTCTCACCCTATTTCTCTCTCCCTCTCTCCTTTATTTGTCACTCTACTTCTCTCTAAATATTTAACCTTTATCTATCTATGTGTCTCTCTCTTCTCCCCCTCTTTATATCTCCTTATATCTCTATCTCTCTAACACTTTATCTCACCATATATATCTCTCTTTATCTCTCCCTCTCCCCCTCCTATATCTCTCTACCTTGTCTTCTCTATCTCCCTATCTCTCTCTATATTTATCTCTCCTACCTCTATCTATTTATCTTGTCCTCTCTATCTCCCTATCTCTATCTATATTTATCTCTCCTACCTCTCTTTATCCCTCTTCCTAGACCTCTATATTTAATTATATTTGTCTCTCTATCTCTCTTTATATCCCCCTCTCTCTCCCTCTCCCTCTTCCTCTTCCTAGACCTCTATAAATAATTATTATTTCCTCGATATCTCTATTTCTCTCTAAATATCTTTTCCTTTCTCCCCCTATCTCCCTCTCTATATATTGATTTATTCTATTTTTATCTCTCCCTTTCCTCCTTTCCATATGCTTCTCCATCTCCATCTCCATCTCCATCTCCATCTCCATCTTCCTCTCTATCTCTATCCCCTATCTCTATCTCCTTATCCCTCTCTCTTTCCCGCTCTTCTCCCCTCTATCTCTCTCACTTTCTACCCTTGTCTCTTCCTCTATCTCCCTCTTTCCCTACTACAAGCATACCATGAGCCTATTGATAATGGAGCCTTATTATCTTCCTGATTCAAAGGTTTTGTTTCATTTGTGTTTGGATCCTTCTAAGTGGAGGCATAATTGCTTTGAATTTTGTTTCAATCATGTTTGGACCCTTCTAAGTGGATGCATAGTTTCTTATAAGCTATCACTTCTCTAGTAAGACCTTTATTGCACAAACAACATCATTTGCACTAATTGACAAGTTTACCACTTGACCTCGTGCATTGCAAAAAATCTATACAAAAAATAGACCAATTTTTTTCCTAATTGACCTTCCACGCCTCTTTGGCATACCCATTGCACACCAAGGTGTGATTTCTAGTTCTACTTTTCTTAATTTGTTGACATGTGAGGCTTAAATGCTTGATCTTGAAATTAAGTCTTTGATCCTTTCCCAAATTTACTTAAAATTTGTCACTATACATAAGATAGGGAAGAAAGGGTTGTGCTATAAAGGGGCTTGCCTAAGCTAAACCCCCTTTTGGTTTTTCCACCTCTATAATAGGGGTGATCCCACAATAGTGGTTTACAATTTTTGGCCAAATTGAACACTAAAATATATATATATTAACTAAATCTTCACTTTCAGGCACCTATAGTGGCTAAACCGTGAGGAATTTGAAGATGATGCAAACTAGAGTTTTGTGAAATTTTGGCTGTAGATTCTAAATATATTTTTTTCAAAATTTTTGGAATCAAATTGCACTTCTTTTTCCATCTCCCTCAAAAACTAGTTTTTTTTAGAAAATAACATTTTAAAAAGTGACACTCATTATATAACACATAACTTTTTTTCCATGAAGGATAAAATTCTAATTCTTTTGAATTTAGATTTATAACTCTGATATCTAGTGTTTCCACTTGGTTAGATATATTTTTATTGAATATTTTTTCTTTAATCAAGTTTTGAAGTCAAACCAATTATAATTCAGACTTAGCGCGATCATATAACGCATAAATTTTTTGTATGTATCAAAATTCAATTTTTTTGTTGGATCAAAGAGTTCAATATCTGGTGCACTCATAATTTTCAAAATTGTTGTTTGATAATATGCTATTTTTCCACATGTGCAAAACAAAGAGCTTGATATTTGGTGAAAAACCTATGTTTAATAAAACTAAAAAAATAAATAAATAATATTTAACAAAAACATATTAAAAATATAGTTGTTGGATAGCTTGTTCCAAGGACTACCTGATTCTAGTTGGGTTGGTGAAGTCTCCTCCATTTTCATCCTCAACTGAAGCTTCGAAGCATAAAAATATAGACTTTCAAAGTGCCTGAGGGGGAGAATGAGGGCGAAAGGGGGTTTGCTCAAACCCTCGTTTGAGTGAACCCCCTTTCCTTTTGTATTTCCTTTGTTTTTTTTGGGCGGGAATTGTGGGGCTAGTATTTAATGGGTTCGCTTAAACCTACAAGTTCGTTCAAACCCCTAAAACTTTTTCTTTTTGCATTGGGTCATTTTTTACCAGTTTTCCTTCCTCCATCAAATTATAAACCACTATTGTGGCTTCACCCATGGCTATGATGATGTAAAAGAGTGCTTACCCTAGGTCGGGAAAAGGTAAATGGATAAAAGAATAACAAATTGATAAGTGCTACAATTTACCTCCCATATTTTCTTTTCCTAATGGACTAAATTTATTGTACCCAAAACCTTGTTGGTTGATAGATTTGTCCTTTTAAAGATTAACTCAAAACGACTCTACGTTTCTTGTAACAAGAACAGAAGAGAAAAAAATATTGGAGAGATCACCATTTAATTGGTGATATTCCTCTAAATATTAACAGGCTACAACTCCCTCTCTAGATTTTCAATAAAAATTTGAAATTATGAACTCAAAACTATGTATGCTTTTAATCAGAAAGCAAGAACACCATAACTAACATTGGTTCATCACTATGATACCAATGCGACATGATTTAAAACCCAATATTACTAATAATTCAACTCATGTATTGGAGCACTAATAAAAAGTAAATGGTCTTTAGATAGGACCTCATTCAATTTTAGTAGAGAATAAATATAGTATAAATAAGAATTTGATTCATAAAGGAAAGAATACACACATATAAGTTCAAAGGATTAAAAAATAATATTCATCGAAATCTCTAATGTTCACAAACAATGAATTATTTCTAAATAAGCAAGTCACTATGATCTCTCTTTATTATTTAAATCCTTAGATGGTTCCATTGATACTTGTATAAGGCTCCTCTTATTGCAAATGGGTTTTCTCAGGTTGAAGGAATTGACTACTCCAAGACCTTTGCTCCTGTTGCCAAGATGGATTTTATTCATCTTGTCCTTTCTATACTTGCATCATAGGGATAGTCTCTTGGGATTAGAGTTTTGAAGTTTACAAAAATTTTGGTGATGGAGGATGAATGGCGTCAAGGAGAGCAACTACGATGTGAGGGAGACAGTAAGTTCCCACTGGATGAGCCTAGAAAATTGGTTGTGATTCCAAACCTTGAAATTTGGTAAATGCTATGGATAGAGAGGAAAATAGATTAAAGGAAATAGCTATCTTTCTCATCACTCTTTATTGCAATAAACTGTCTACTAGCAAATCTTGATGAATTGATTAACAATGTGTGGTATAAAAAATTAGGAAGAAAATTTTCATTCTATAGAATGATTCAAAGGGGTCTATTCTTTTTTTTTTTCAACAACCACTCAGTGTAGAATTTTTTTTTCTTTGAAATAGTTTTGGAACATAGGAAACTCCATGTTTTGCACATGATAAACTAGTCTCTTGAGATGTTAAATGAGGAAATCTTGGAAATTTTACACCCTAGACGGGTCATCGTTAAAAGTGTTCCTCCCCAAATTTGGGTGTTTCTACCTCAATTGCTTTCTCCACTAGGAAATGTATTAAGGATAGAGGAAACTAGAGCAACTTTATTACGCATGGATGTAAGAATTTTGGTCTCTCTATCTCTAGGGGTGGATACCCTTGGAGAAATAGAAATAGAAACCCTTAGAAAGGAACTATCATATAGCGTTGAGATTATGGGTGGCCTTAACACTTTATTTTTGTGCAAAATGGAAGGGAATGTAAGAAGAAACTAACCTAAAATCAAAGAAAAAATTGGAGATCCAAAATTAAAAAAATATGACAAACCCTAATCCTAGAGATAATACAAGGGAGAAGGATAATGCATAAGAGGTGAACAAAGATAATGCAGAATCATACAAGGAGATAGAGCTCAAAAGCATCTCAGAAAGGTGTGTAGGGTTGACACAAGTATTACACGTGCACACCAACAGACTGATAAATTCTCACTCAAAGAACACAAGAACCTATCTTTCTTGAAATATCCACTAGGAATACCTAAATCTAAAGGCTATCTTAATTGATCCCAAGGCTTGAGAATGTCAAGTCTTGACGCACTAGGTTCACTTAAAGTTTGTTGTGTAAATTTTTTGTTAATCATGAGGGTTCTATGGTTTCAATGGAGTCCAAAGGATCATAACCAAGGTTCGATCAAATCGAACATGTTTTGCTTCACAACTCCATGAAAAGAGAAGGTTTGCATGAAATATTTCATGAATTCAAATAAATACAAGGAATCAACAGAATAACATAAATTCCTCTATAACTTCATGAATACTAAAGATTTGTAAGAATACTCCATGAATTTATCATTTTTAAAACATTTTTTGAAAATATTTAACATCTACTCTAAAACAAAGCATTAAAGATCCCAAAACTTAAGGTTCTCCCTGTTATTGTCCACGCATACACCATGAAATAAACTAAATAAAAGAAAACCAACCTATACTTCACCAGATTGTTTAATAGCTAGGCATAGAACGATGCAACAATTTTAAAGAAACATGAGATCATTTGCCACTAGATAATGTCTATGTGCACCCAAATCTGGCACAACACATAGGGTTTTTTGATAGGAACAAATAATTAGCTACATAATATTTCGTATTAGAAGATGGCTTCAAATTGGCTTTCATATTAATAAATTTCAAATGGATCATACAGGTTTTTATAATGGAATGGTACAAAAAATATGAAAAAGAAATAAAACTAACAAGAGTTCCAATTCTAAGTCTCCATAATTCCACAAATTCTTGACTTAACTAAAAAAGAAAAACTCTCAACCTTTATAAGAATAAGGAAACCAAGGAGTTCCAATAGAGCACATGAAAGAGAATCAAAGGAATGAATCATAGAGTAGCATGTAGCATATGACAGTTGGCACAAGAATCATCTGGAATAAGTCAAAATATATTTTGACTTCCTTTAGTAACCGAAACTTTCTAGACTCAAGTCTCAGAACACAATAAAAAATATCAAATTGGATTGATCAAGTCATCAACCAAACCTTCAAATAAAATTTAGGAACTAGCTGGATATTTAGAATGATTAGGAGAATATGGAAATTTTGATCCATTAGCCTTGTGTTCTTGCCTTCAAGTTGTTGCTTTGGGAAGTATATGTGTTAGCGTAACACCTCAAAGCTCAATGTTACACTCATTCATCAAGAGAACCCTAGATCCTTGGTTCCTCGGTTACTCGTGCTCCTTCACCATACGCCTCTCCCACATATGGGTTCTAAAATACGCATCCCAACCTAGGCAATGTTGTTTGATCTGCTCGTAGCCTTAGTTTTCCTAACTGTCCATACCCGAACCTTGCCCAACAACCTATTCCTCTTGCACATAAAATTCCATGTGTCAATTCCCTTTTAAATCCACCAATAGGAAAATTATTAAAATAAAACACTCCTTAGCATTAGTTCCTCCAAAAAACCAATCTAGAAATAACATGCTTCAACATTTTCACAAAATTTCAGACTTAAATCATTTTTCCAGATACTTGAGGTAGCCAAGAAAAGTTGAGTGGCATGCTTAAACATTCGCACTGATGCATCATTTACCCGAGTACCCGACACTTGATTACCCATCTTCTTTTGAAATGCTCAAGACTCTTGTGTGTTCCCAAAATAAACTGTAAAACCCTACCACTTCCTTTGTTGATCTTTTTGTACATACAAGATTTTAACTCCCGGTTGCAACATCATGCACAACTTCTCAACGAAATTATCCCAGTTATACATCTAGGTCCAAACTTCTCGAGAACCCAACTACCCGAATTCACAACACCCGATATACTTTGGCGTGAATCATTTTAGGATCTCCAACTTCCCCTATGCTTACCTCTTGAGGCAATTAGTGAGACAATGACTTATGAAAGTAATGATTTGTCAAGTTGGGCCCCCAAGCCTTGCAATCTTGGGGCATGTTGTGAGACCACACAACAACTTGCAACCAACAAAACCAAATTAAAAAGAAACTCAGGAATCAACCACCCAGAGTAAATCAAAACTTATACATACTTTCCAAAATAACTCCTTACCCTTACTTGAATCCTAGTATAAGGACCATAAAATATTAATGAAAAATACTAGTGTGTAAATTGATTAATTACCATCTTAGTGATTCGACTAAACAAATCAATCCATTTACATTGAGCTACATAATTTGGAAATCCTTCTTAGCCGACCTAGACAATGCCTTATTTCTAGTTGAATGTCTATAGCCCCAACAAGGTTATCTCTGCAATTTCCCTAAACATAGCTCTACTACCAGTCAGGCATCTATAGCCTCGGTAGTGATATTTGGATAGCCTAAAGAGTTGAATTTTATCTTTTGATATTT
>VDFB02112485.1:0-24399 GCA_007258455.2 Sequoia sempervirens | reverse complement strand
TGGGTACAAAACAAGGAATTTTTCTAACTTCTTTACAATTTTTGAAAAGCTATTAGAAAATTCATAGAGGTCTCTTCTTTTATTTTATTTTTTTCAAATCAATAATATCTTCAAATAATCGAATCTAATTCGCTATGTATATGAAATTACAATTTTCCTTGTCTGACGAGCTTTTTCTATAGCTGCATTATAATATCATTTTTTTATTTTGTAGGTGAATCTAAGGATTTGGAAAAACATTGGCATCATAATTTACATTATATTTAAGGACGAAAATAATCAAGTGCACATATTCCCTCTTTCATCTCTAATCATTGCTTGTCAACACACTTCAATTTGGGGTTTAAAAAGAACAACTTGTTTGATCACACACTTGGATTTTGGGCTGAAAAGGAATATCTTGTTTGTTGTCACATCATTGAAATTTTTTTAAAACAAACAACTTTCTTCCTACAAAATTGGCTTTGGGATCTAAAAAGAACAAGTGCTTGAACTATTTTACACACATTTCAATTTTCTTAAGGGAAATTAACAACTATGAGTGTGAATCAAGTGTGTGTGTGTATGCTCTCTCCTTGCATCGCAAGGTGATCTTGGAGATCAAAAACACCTCACTTGGTTCCCTTTTTCATACCCTTCTTAGGAGGCCTACTTGGAGAACACACCACTCCAATGGATGACCTCAATCGAGTGGTAAATCAAAAGACACCCTCCTTTGGGAGTTGAAATCTTGTCACTCTTGGCTAAGCCTCAAAGAACTTTATACCTTTTGGAAGTGAAGGTAAAGGGTGGGCTAACCATTTCTCTTCGTTTTGTGGTAGGATTTTCTTTCAAATCATCCCTAGTCAACCTCGTGCATCCTAGCTAATGACCTAATTAGCCTTACCCACTTTACTAGTTCTAGGACTTGTTGATGTGTCTTCTTCAAGTGTGTGCTTAATCATCACATTAATAATTTCAAATTCAAACTTGCTTATGTTTCTTGCATGTGTGATTCATGTGTGTACATGTGTAATTGAATTTGTTTGCAAACTACCATATCAAGCTATAAACACCAACACATAAACATTTTATTCTAATCATCCTAATCATCTTCTTTCTAATCACATTCCAATCAATTTCATCCTAATCAATCCATTTCATCCAATCTAATCATTCCACATCATCATCATCACCCTAATCCTAGTCAAGCACTTGCTAAAATGGTCTTAATCCTTAACAATCCTAGTCACAAGCCCAAGGTCATACTTCAAAGATCCCCTTCGCCTAATCATGAAGATAATCCAAAATCATATATCCTCTGAGGTGGGTCAAACTTTTATCCTAGTGATGATGAGAACTTTGTAGAAATCTTAGGTCATCTTAATGATACTATTGACAAAGGAAATACCACCTTAAGTTTGGAATCATACACCAATCCATCTACTAGTCCTCCATCACCATCTAATAAAATTCCTATCCCAAAGCATACTAGTCCTACACCAACACCACCATCCAACTTCAAAATCTCTAATTCATCAACCAAAGAATCCTTTGATGATTTTCTCCAAAGACTACTAGCATGAAATAGACCATCCCCATGTTAAGCACCCATTAATGAGCTTACCAAAGAACCTTTCAATTCCCTTCCTATTCCTCCAACTCCATCATGTGGTCTACAACCTATTGATCTTATATGTCTAAGTCAAATTCCATCATTCCCTCATGTTTTTTATCACAAAGAGCATACCAAACCTCTTCTAGATCCTTCCACTTCCATTTCCACTCAAATCCAAGAGCTATGTCAAGAGCATTATCCAAAGCATGAGGAAATAGTTACCTCTCATTCTAATCAAGATCTAGTCCCTTCTAATGATACCACTCATTACATACTTGGTCCTATTCATGATCAAGCTTCCCTTTATGATCTAGATCCCACCTATGATCAAGAAGACTATGATGATCCTCTTAGCCAAATCTATGCATTCCATGGTCAAGAGCCTATCACTTCACCTATCCATGAGCAAGAAACCTCCATTGCTCCTATACACCCCCTACCTAGTCCTATCCATGATCCCACATTATCCACTTGTCATGTTGAGACACATTCCTTCCAAGAAAATGTAGAAGATCAAACCAATAGTGTGGATCTAAATGAACATAATCAAGATCTTAATGGTCCTTCCACATCCACTATCAACCCCATTTCAAATCCACATGTCCTATTTGTCTATCCACCTTTATTCATGAATGTTCCTCCTTAGGACAACAACAACCTTTATCCACTTCACCTTCTTCATCTAATAATGAACTCAACTCTAGTTGCCAAAACACACCTAGTCCCATTGTCCATCGCATGCTTCAGAACATGAACTATCAAGGTAAAGGCTTATGCCTTTATGAATGAGGTATTTTCGAGCCAATCCATGTCAAGGTCACTCCATGCTCTTATTTCCTTGGATATACACCCCAAGGACATCAATCTCAAGATGTTGGTACTTCATCCATGCATCTTAAGTCCACCTCCCTCCATCATAAGCCCTATCATACACCCAAAATAGATGTTGCCATTCCACCTCCATCATCCTACAAATCACAAAAGCATGTGATTGTACACCTTCCACCATCTACTCTACCACCATTGCTTCCAACTCCTAATATCCCTCCATCTAATCTACCTCCACTACTCCCAACACCTAATATCCCTATCTTCCAATCCCGTTATCCATCTATCCATAAATCTTCTAAAATTCCTAATCATGACCAACAAATGCACACATTGTCTAAACATAAAGCTTCCACTCATTTCACCAGACCCTAGGGATTCCAAAATAAAAATTTGGATTCCTTTACACATAAAGTTAAATATCCTAAAAGTCCTAATGCCTTAAGATACAATTACAAAAAGTAAAATCCAAGTACATCTAAAAAGCTATATAAGCCCATACCTCCAAAAGAAAAGGCCAAAAGTAAAATGGTTTGGGTCCCTAAGAAAAAGGAGAGCAAGTAAAATGAGGCATCTAAATATCAAAAATTCCAACCATCCACTTCCACCCCACATTCTCATTCCATTCAAAAGTCTCAAATTCCTAAATCCCACAAGAAAAATAAAACTCATAAAAATACTAAGTCTATGTGGGTACCTAAAGCATTACATCAACCATCTCCTAAGAAAACATTTACATTCCTTCCTACACCACCTTTCCATCAAAAGCTTAAATTTTTAACACGGTGTGTGCAATCGTTGGTCATGATTTCATTCCCACATACCTCCATCTCCCCATCCTTCAACTACTATCCTGCATATCTTCCCAATCACCTTCCTATGGTCCATGCTTTTGCATAAGTCCTATATAATCCACTATTCCCCATCCATCCTTGCATAATCCTTTCATAATCTTCCATCTACCTAATCCATCTCACACTCATGCAATTCCTTACCAACATCTATGAGCACACTTGACATGGTCCATGCAATGACATTCATCTAGTGGGACTATCACCTTTCATGGAACTAGACACTTGAGTCCCTCCTATCCTTCTCCTATTCAAAAATAAAATAAAGAGAAATCCCTTCATCCAATGATGAAAACCTGGTAATCAAGTGCACTAGATAAGTGCCATGATGAAAACTTGGCAAACAGGTGTCAAGTGTAGGTTGATCTTCTATGTCACTTACACTTGGGGGAACTTTGTGTCATCCACACTATCTATCCTATCATGTCACTTCTTATCATATTATTTTCATCCTACCTACCATCATAAGCCATCATACATACCTATCATATTGATTCCACTAATCAACCCTTCTCCTTTTGATCTTGATGAAGATATAGGGGAAAAATTTTGAAACATGTTTTTTGGGTATCTCTTGACATACCTCATCTTTTCCAATGCAATCTTATCACCATCCTATCAAGTTCTAATCATTTTCATAAAAATCCTAAGTATTGTACCTAGAATGAGGCATATTATTCCTATGCGACATAGTCTTTGGAGATCACATCCTTGCTCTCTTATGATGCATACATCCATTCCATTCACTATGACCTATCATATTTATCCATCCATCTATCATGAGACTTTTATCCCTTATCCTAGCACCCACCATTTCATCCATCTCCTTGCACCTTGACTTGGTTTTCCCTTGTCATTGGTATCTAGCACAAAGGCTACCCAAATTGTCATCCATTGACATCTCAAAAAAATTCAAAAAGAGTCCTTAAAAAATCCAAAAAAATAAAAATATTTACAAAATCCAAAAAAATCAAAACATCTCAAAAATCCAAAAAAAATAAAAAATATTTCAAAAATCCAAAAAATCAAAATATCCCCAAAAATACAAAAAGGAAAAGGTCCTGATGAAATTATACAGAATTAACATACAAACTTACAAAATTACATGAAATAGTTAAATTTTAAATGTACATGCAAATTTATTTAAATAGGATGTTCATACATATGCATACACATACATACATTGATTCAAATTGAGCATGTACATACAAATTTGAAAATTTAAGATACATACATTTAAAATAAAAAATAGGATGTATAATGCTTGCATACATCATTCAACTTTACCATGTGTACATACAAATTTCAAAATTTAAGATATATAACTATGTAATTTTAATACATGTACATACTAAAAAATAAACTTAAAACATTCACAAAAAACTCATTTATGTCTAAGGCATGTAAATTACATTTTTTCAAAGGGAGAAATTATGATAGTAGTCATAAATTATACTATTATAAATTCATCATTATACTATTATATTCATCAATTCAACACTAAAAAATATCCATCCAACCAAATTCATAAATTCATCACTAAAAATACCCATCCAACCAAATTCATAAATTTACCACTAAAAATAGATCCATCCAACAAAATTCATAAATTCATCAAGTGCTAAAAATAACCATAGAACCACATTCATAAATTCATCACTAAAAATATCCATCCAACCAAATTCATAAATTCATATATATAAGATCATTGTCTTAATTTTAAAAGTATTGCAGCTCTCAACTGCATCTCTTCATTTATTTGTGTTTTCCTTTTCAAAATTGGACTCTCTCCTCTCCTCTAGCCATAGTTGATGCTCATCTAAGACCACATCCATGGACCTAACAACATCAACAACATTTCACATCATAGATGCCAACCGCCTCAAAGGTGGTGCGATACATTCTTCATTCTGAATAGTGTTGAATTGATCCTAAATGGTTCTAACATTGGCATTGATTTGTGCTTGCAAGTGAGCACCATCAGATTCAGGTGGTGGAGGTGGGGGGTTATGAGGTTGAGTGGGTGGAGGTGGAGGTGAAGGTTGTAGAGATGGAGGGCGTGGAGGTGGATTACAAATATCATCATTATTTAATTGATCCATGATCTCTAAGATATAAGTGAACCTGCATTATATTTGTAATTTCAAAATGTAAGACACATGTTTAAGAAATAACCTTAAAACATTCAATATAAATGGCCTAATTGAATACAAATGATAAAATGTGTAAGCCTAATTTATGTCTAAGGCATGTTACTTGAATGAAAAAATAATTAATTATTAATAGGATGGCTTAAGGGGATCTATATATGAAGGTCCTAGGACAAAATGATGGATTTAAGGTTTAGGGTAATAGGATGGCTTAAGGAGATCTATGTAGTAAGCTCCTAGGACAAAATTACATGGCTTAAGTGAATAAAATTTGGTGAAGTTTCCCAAGGAAACCAGATTTCATTAATGTCCTAGGACAAAATGAATGCTTTAGGGTTTAGGGTTTAGAGTTTAGGGTTTAGGTTTAGGGTAATATGATGGCTTAAGGGGATCTATGAATTAAAATCCTAGGACAAAATGATGGATATAGGGTTTAGGGTAATAAGATGGCTTAAGTGGATCTATATAGTAAGGTCCTAGGAGAAAATTACATGGCTTAAGTGAATAAATTTTTTATGAAGTTGTCCAAGGAAACCAAATTTCATTAAGGTCCTAGGACAAAATGACATGGCTTAAGTGAATAAAATTTGGTGAAGTTTCCCAAGGTAACTAAATTTCATTAAGGTCTTAGAACAAAATGAATGCTTTAGGGTTTAGGATTTAGAGTTTAGGGTTTAGGGTTTAGGGTAATAGGATGGATTAAGGGGGTCTATGAATTAAGGTCCTAGGAAAAAATTATGGATTTAGGTTTTAGGGTAATAGGATGGCTTAAGGGGATCTATGAGGTAAGGTTCTAGGACAAAATGATGGATTTAGGGTTTAGGGTTTAGAGTAATAGGATGGCTTAAGGGGATCTATGAAGTAAGGTCTTAGGATAAAATATTTGATGGCTTAAGGGTATCTATGAAGTAAGGTACTACAAATAAACCGTAAATAATGAAGCACTATCTTTCTCAAGTCTATGTGTTTACTAAAAGTTAAAATTTTAAAGGCATGTATTCAAAAGACCTTGCAATGCTCTATAATTTTTTTATTGATTGAGCTACTCATGATATAACTACAATTTTAATTACATTTTGAAACATAAAAGGATTCCAAAATGAGTTCCCTCCAAATAATGGACTTGATAGAACCTAAAAATGTTGAAGGCTCTAGGCTATAGTTTAATCACTAAATATTGAATGTATATTATTGTTTTAAATTTGGTTGCCTTGTGAAACTTCACCAAATTTTGAGAACTTCTTTGATCCCCTTAAGAAATTTCATATTAGGACCCCTAAAGACATCAGTTTAGGGTTTAGGGTAATAGGATGGCAAATAACCTGGGGTTAATATTTTTGATTCATCACATATGCAAGAACATTAGTTTATGAATATTTTTGAATTTATGAATAGATCGACTATTTCATTAGATTACTTCTATGATCAAGGAAACAAGCACACATATAAATTATCCCACTCTTGACAATTTAGGATAGTCTCTATGGTCTACCCTTGAATTTATAGAAATGCATATATTTAGAGAAAATCAAAATGTGTCTTGACAAGATGTTGGAACTGGATCATAAAATTTGGTTATCGAATCCTTGATTAGTATTGGTAATTTTTATTCCTTCCCTAATCTTCTTTGAATTCTATGAATAAAAGGCGTGGAAATATAAGATATGACCATAGTTGGATTGATTTTCTATCTATATTGGGTAACGCCCCACCAAGGAACCCTAGTGGAAAACACTAACTATGGCACAATAATGGAAAAAAACAATTAAAAGAAATAACAGTGGAATGCATAACATAACATAACATATAATCTAATCCTAGGTCCTCTAAGGTTCCATTACTATGCTACTCACATATCTATCAACCAAGAAACTAGAATCAATTCATTCAGTACTATGATAACATGATTTAACTAACAAGCAAAGTTCATTTTAAACCACCACATTAAATGATTCTACATTATGTATTTCCATAACATGTCATCTAACAAACAATATTAAAGATCATTTCTTACAAGTATATATACAATATTCATTACATGAGAGTACATAAAAATCGGTTACATCATTACATTGTTTACAATAATGCTTCCCTAAGTACATGTGGGAAGAATACATCAGATTACAATAAATGGTACAACTGATATACAATCCAATACAAATACATGAAAGATAGTCCTCTTGAATTGGAACATGAACTGGAATCCGCTACAAAAGGTACAACCTCCATGCACACAAACTTACAACAAGGATACCCAATGGAGGAAAACACACCAACCTCCTGACCATGTGGAACCCTAAGGTCCACCCCCCATGCTACGAGATAACACAAGGTCCCACTACAAATAGACAATCAAGAAAACAATAGGCTAACATAAACAAGAGCTATACATGACTCTAACATAACACTGCTAATAGTACCAACATCACACACAACACTTGCTTTGCTTCCAGAGGTATTCACACAATAGAAGGAGAAAACACAACTAGGGAATGCTAGACTGCAATAGGGAAGAGTGTCATCACATGGTACTGACATGGGTTGTTCTTGTAGTCTCTCACTAGAACTCTACCCCCATCTATGGTTGTCCTGGTAAACCTATCACTAGGTCCCGACCCTATAGGGTGACACATGTAGAACCAACATTCCTTTCATGAGGACAAGGAAGTTGATCTTGCCAACCTTTCCTTCTCAACCCATCCTTAGCCTAAACGAGCACTACAGACATGGGTGAGGCATCCATTATCTTGTTTAATGTGAATTCTACCCATCCCCCTAATTCATTATTAAGGTTATCACTAGATTAAGAAACTCTCCAATGGGTTGTCTTGGACACCACTTTGGGTTTTGTCCCCCATTGAGAGCCACTCTCCCTACTTGTAACTAGTAAACCCTACACATCAAGCAAGGAATTTACCAAGTTGAAACTTAACATAACTACATGAATCCAAACATAGTGCAAGGAATTGACCCTCTTGCACACCACTCAAAACATTACCAACCACTTCCAAGTGAAACAAACATAAAACCCATACATACAAAATAGCCCTTCTAAGCCTCTAGAAGTCAACCTTAACCACTTTGCACAAAAGACTCTCACTTTTGAACAATAACCAAAATCGCCCCAATTCCACTAATCAAACACAAAATTCATTACAAGGAATTAATCAAACATTGCAACCATGAAAGACTCCATTTAAGACATCATTTCCACATTTCATGATACTCATTAACTTAGGAACTAAATTCACTTAACTAGGTTGTGTACCACAATAATCCATGATTAACTATAACACAATTATTCTAAATGACTAATTGAATAATGAAGTTACAATAGATTATGAAGAAATCAACATTCATTAATTGACATAAGATAATCTAATCCAATTATTTAATAAATCCTTCAATTGTCTAAATATAAGTAAATCATTTTTTCCCAATTTAATTTCCCAATTTATTTATCTAACATAATAAACTGATCACATATGTAGAAATATTCTTTTTCTATAATCATAATATATATATATATTTATATATACATACATATATATTGGTGTATATTATAAACGGAATGCAATTTATAGATCATAATATGGCAGCATATATAAACATACATATATTAAAAATAATATAGATAAATATATATACAAATATATATGTACACATATATATATTTATTTATTTATTTAATCGAATTCCCAACATATCGAATAGCAGACATACAACATATTTATTGAACTCCAGCATATTGTATATTCATCGATTACCATACATAATATATCAAATGTATAATGCAAAAATGAAATCACATATACTTATTAGCAAATCGTGTGGCCAAGGCTCCATCATAATACGCCTAAATAACTAAGGCATGTATCTTATGAAATCTCAGTCTTGCACAAATTTATCACAGTAGAGGTGATTATGCATTGCTGGCCACTATTCCATGGCATCAGTTAAGGGATGCCCCGCGCCTCAGGGTTTGGTGTGTCCATACTTTCAGCTAGAATTGGTTAAATAAACTAGGAGATCTCTTCACAAGAGATGTATTGGTAGTAGGGTGCACACAAAAGGATTTGTTGAAAAGGCTTAAGTAACTTTCAAGAAAATGCAATTGGTAGGCATAAGGGAGGCACACAAATTGGATTTATTGAATAGGCTTCAGAAAATTTCAAGCAAATGACAAACGACTAGGAGAAATAATTTGACGCCATAAGCTAGACTGCAGAATATGAACAAGATCAATTTTGTAAGAAAGCGCTTGAAATATTTGAATTTATGAAGCATTTAGAAACACATCCTAACATTATAGACTTTTCTTGGTTCTAAATGCATGCAATCATTCCCATTTAGAGAATAAGGGTTGTGCTTAAAATAAATATTGAAGGGGTTAAAGAAACTCGCCACAATGCAAACAATAGGAAGAGAGATGAATTACAGACAATGCAATGATTGCAATATATATATACAAATACATATGTTAATTGTTTTTATACAAGAATAAAATAGATAATTACCACATTTCCAAGCAACATCAAACAATCAAGCATTCATTTTCAACAGGAAGAAAGAGAGAGAAATCAATTGCATTAATCAAAGAAACAAAAAAAAAGTTCAAGCCAACCTAGATCGAATGTTGGGTGGGACGGGAATTCAATACTGATCTCTGAATCCTCCAACTTTCAATCCAAACTCTCCAATTTCCAATCAAATTTTCTAGAATCCCCAATTCCCACAAAATCCACAGCATATGGAATTTTCTTGCAGAATGAATAATAATAATAATAAAATATCTCAAAAGGAAAAAATATTTACAAGAAGGAAACTAATTGTTTTTCAAAAAAAAAAATCCAATAAAATCTCACAAAATCCCCAAGAAACCATTAAGTTTCCTTCTCGACAATCTGTTGAAAGTTGTGCATGTGCAGCATAAAAAACCTTTCTATCTTTTTTATATTATTTTTTACTATTTATTAATTACAACATTCCATTATAATTTTTATTTTATATTTTAATATTTCATTACACATTTAGTTTATTATAACCCATGATTATTAATAAATATATTTATATTTATTTATCAAGTACCCTTTTTTCTTTACTTAATAACTTATTTTAATACATTAATTAATCAAAAACAACATTTATCATACAATTTTAAATTAAACAACCAAATGTCACAAACAATTACCTAAACCTTAAGCAAGGTCGAAAAGCAAGACCAATTGACCACTGACAAACTGACAACACTGATGAGGTAACTGACCAGATGCTCATCCTCTTCAAGGATGATGGCTAGGGTAGGGTACAAAGTGCTATCTCCGATCAACTGTTCCATTGGGTTTAAGAAAAGCTCAGACTTGCTAATTCGGGTAGAGTTGATGCCTAGTACCTGTAACTTGTAGCACACAAAATGGTCATGCATATACATATTCATATAATTAGGCACGCCGTGAAAGGGAATTGCAGTGTAGCAGGGTACTCACAAGTGAGTAATGTGACACTGTCTATTTCACCCAAACACATCAATCAAGTAACCACATCAACTTAGAACAATCGGTTACATAACAAACAAGATAAGAAAAATAAAAAAATAATCGCATAATAATCATGATCAGATAATCACATAGTGGTCATGATAGAATTAATCCATATAATCAAATAAATCCATATAGTAGTCATAACATATGCATACAAATCAAGTAATAGAAATATCATCAAAGTATCATCATAACAATAAGTCCAACATCAAATAATGTATCCCAATGTCTCATCCTAAATAGATCAATTATTAGTCTATTAGAGAATAGTATGAGGGGCACTACATCCTTCCCCCTAGCATCGGGCATACTCATGGAAGCCTGCAAAGAAGAATTGGTATAACTCATGCATCTGAGATGCGTCCTCCCAAGTGGCTCAAGACACATCATTAGGATCCTAGTGGACCCTCACCTACTCAACATCTCAACCCTTGAGGGTGATTCTCCTATGCTACAGAATGCCCACAGGCTCTAGATTTATCTGCCCGTCCTCTACCTGTAAAGAATTCCAATCAAGAACATGAGAAATATTTGGATAATATGGCCTAAGAACATAAACATGAAATACATCGTGTATATGTGATAGAGTAGGTGACAAAGCAAGACGGTACGCAATAGGACCAAACCTCTCCAAAACATTGAATGGCCCAACAAAACAAAGTGTGAGCTTAGAGCCTTTTCTATAGCATATCAGACTCTTTCACGGGCACACCAGCAAGAACACCCAATCACCAACCACAAATTGACGATCAACCCTATGAGCATCCACATGGTTCTTATGTCTATCCTGCACTGCCACCAAATGATCTCTAATATGAACAACCTACTACTCCATCTCCTGAAGCATCTCTGGTCCTAGAAGGAATCTGTCCATAAGATGAACCCAACTCAATGAGGTCTGATAAGGATGACCATACAATGCTTGAAAATGGGGCATACCAATAGAATTGTGGTACCCATTGTTATATGCAATCTCCACTAAGTACAAATAATCCTTCCATCGAGACTGTTGATCCATGACATATGTCACAAGCATATCCTCAATGACCTATTAACCCTCTTGGTCTTCCCATTTGTCTCTGAATGGTAAGCATAACTAAACTTCAACTGAGTCCCCAATACATGCTGCAAGGATGTTTAAAGTGTTGAAGTGAACAATAGATCTCTATCAGAGATGATCCTACAAGGAATCCCATGCAATCTAACTATATCCTTCATGAAAATCTTGGCCACTTAAGAAGCATTATATGAAGACCAAACAAGAGAGAAGTGTGCCACCTTAGTCAACTTGTCCAGGGTGACCATGATGGTGACATGACAATGAGAAGATACTGGAAAGCCAACCATAAAACCCATTGAAATGATGTCCCATTTCCATTCTGAAACAAGATGCGGTTGCAAAAGACCTATGGGGTGTTGATTTTTTTCCTTAACCCTCCGAAACTCCAAACACCTTGAGAAAAAGTATACAATATCCCTTTTCATTCTAGACTAGAAATACAATTGATAGAGGTCTGCGTACATCTTCTTGACACCTAGATGAGCTGAGTAGGGTGCCTGATGCACCTTTGAAATAATTAGGGTACAAAGACCCTCTAAAGGAGGAACATGGATGCAACTTAAGTGTCACAAAATACCATCCAACTCAAGAGAATAACCTGCAAATCTACCCTCCAAGGTTCTTCCTGACTAAACCACTGAATTCACCTCCTGATACTAAGTATCTACAAGAAGCGTTACAAGGATCTGACTCCTCAAATCTACTCCAAGAGTCACTTTTGAAAGCTCATGCCTCTGCCAACTAAGAGCATCCACCATGAAATTCTCCTTAGCCTGGATATAGTTCACCTCAAAATTGTACTCGCATAGGAATTCCATCCACTGCCTCTGCCCAACATTCAAGTTTGGCTATGTGAATATGCACTGCAAATTATGGTGATCACTATGCAACTCAAACCGATACGCCAATATAAAATTTCTCCATCTCACCAAGGCATGAATGACAACAGCTAATTCCAAGTCATGGGTATGATATTTCGACTTGTGATCCTTGAGTTTGTGAGACTCATAGGTTATCACGTGACCATCTTCCATCAATATTGCTCCTAGACCATCCAAAGATGCATCAATACACACCACAAAATCTCTAGTAGGATCAAGAACTACCAAAATGGATGCACTATTCAGCCTCTCCTTGATAGTCTGAAAGGATGCCAAACACTGGTCTGACCAAATGAATTTCTTCCCTTTCCTCTAAAGGGAAGTGATAGGGTGATCTATCTTCGAAAAATCATGCACAAACTATTGATAATAACCTACTAAACCCATAAATCTTCGAACCTCTAAAAAATTAGTGGGATTAGGCTAATCTATGATGGCTTAGTTCTTCAGAGGATCTACAACAATACCTTCTCATGAAATAACATGCCCCAAATATCTCACCTTTATTTGAAAAAAATCACACTTTTCCAAGTTTGCATAAAGTTGATTCTCCCTCAGACACTACAATACCTACCACAAATACTCCCCGTGCTCCTCAATAGTCCTCAAATAAAAAAAAATGTTATCTAAGAACACAAGGAAAAATATATCAAAATAGGTGCGGAACACTCCATTCATCAGGCTCATAAATATAGACAGTGCATTCATCAACCCAAATGACACAATGATCAACTCATAGTGCCTGTAGCAAGTGCAAAATGCGGTCATATGAATGTTTACCTCAAAGATACGTAACTAATGATACTTAGACTTTAGGTAAATCTTCAAAAACACCTTGGATCCCTTAATCTGATCAAAGAGGTCATCAATCCTCCAGAAAGGGATATCTATTCTTCACTATCACCTTATTTAACTATCTATAATCAATACACAACTGAAGGGATTCATCCTTCTTCTTCACAAAAATGACTGGTGTCCCTAGGGAGAAACACTAGGATGAATGAACCCCTTAGCCAAAAAATCCTCTAGCTGCAACCAAAGCACCTTAATCTCTTGAGTGGTCATCTAATACAAAGCTCGAGAAATAGGTTATGCTCCAAGGACAAGATCTATCCTGAATTTGATGTCACACTTAGGTGGCATCCATGAAATCTCATTGGGAAAGACATATACAAATTCCTTAAGGATAGGATGATTATCGAGAGACACCTCTCGACACTCCCTAACTCCAAATCATTAACTATCACAACAAAAAACTGACAACCTTGATGCATACATCTCCTTAACTGCATATGGGAAATCATACATAAAGAGATGGGACTTTTGATTCCAAGTACCTCTACCTCCCTATCTGAACCATCCAAACACCACACTGACTTGCATTGGTAATTTGTCACTACTTGATGAAAATCCAAACAATCCATACCCAGAACTATATCATAAGATCCTAGGAGTATGATGTGAAGATCTATTGTGGTAAAGAGATAACCAATCCTCAATCCACATCCATACACAAGGGATTCTACCACTACTCTAGCTTTAGAGGCCAATTCGACCTGCCACGTAACATCCTACTTTGCTTCCACCAATCCACATCACTCCACTAAAGAAGGGGAAATGAATGAATTAGAAGCACCATAGTCAAAAAGGATAGAAATACCAATACCCTACAACACACATGTGGTCTCCACAACTATGCCTTGATGCTCTACCTAGTGGTTATCAACTGCTACAAACACTCTATGAGACCTGCCTGCATCACCCACTATTAGCTCTGAGGCTTTTGACCTCTAACTATATCTTGATGTGCTCTTCTAAGGACACTTTCTAGCTATGTGTCCCTACTGGCCGCAAGAAAAACATCTTGTACCTCTGCCATACCCCCTACCACTTTAAGGTATACTAGACCACTAGAAGCTACCTCTACTAACTAAAAATGGTGTTCTCTAAGTTGGATGGTTGGGACGATAATGCTTGGCTCACTGCCAACTCATAATTTTCCTAGTCTAAGATCCACCACCTTTTTGAGACTAAGAGTTCTTAGGTTTTGACTAGGAACATTCTTGCCACTATTGTTTTCCACCCTTAGCGGATACATGATGGCTCCTAGAGGGACCTACTACATAATACTGACCACCTCGGGACCTGAAGTCTATAGGAGGCACACTACCAAACTACACACATGTCTAACCTCCTAACACCATGGCTAGATTATCCTCTACCAATCGAGCCTTCTCTACTACCACCTCCATGGTCTTTGACTCGATGACATAGACTCCCCCACTGATACGAGCATTCAAACCCCTAATGAAATGTTGAACTAACATGGCCTCATCATCACCAATACCTGAATATTTCTTAAGCTCAATGAACCTATGATCATACTACTCCAAAATACATAGCCATTTTCCTCAACTCATGAAACTCATTAGCACCTCCAGTGGTCTGACAAAAAATGAGATTTGAACCTCTCTAGAAACATTTCCCAAGAAACTAAACCAATATCCAAATGCAACTTTTGTTCCTCCAACCACCACCATGTAGAAGAAAAACCCTAAGGTTCATGATGGAACATGTCACCTTGGTGTTACTACCATACGGTGCATGGAAAAAAACCTATCCAAATCTATCAACCAATTCTCTAATTCCAAGCCACCACTAGAACCATCGAAGGTAGGAGGGTCTTCCCTCAAGAGATCCCTCATATGACTTGCTAAAATAGTCATCTTCTCTACTGTAACATCTCTCCTCCTAGGAGACCTTTCTCTTTCCTTAACCACTTATTGATTAACCTCCTATCTAGGGCCTGGGCAGTGAAGGACCTCCTCAAGAAAATGACACAACTGATCTACCTCTATCTTTGGCTAACCTAGATTCAAACCCCCATTTCTTTGATCATTCTAAAATCCCTTCTTTTCCGCATGATCACTCTCATGGGAACTCTAAGAAGGGTTGTTCTAGTGGTTAGCCCCATCATCACCACCTCAACCTCTACCACGACCCCAACCTCGACCTCTAGGAATCTTCCTACAAAAAACCACCAAAGGAAAACTCTCATACTGTTAGGCAAGGATGAAAAAAGGGGGAAACATAAGATCAAGAGTCTAAGCAACTGGGACAACATAATGGGCTCATATAAAACTAGAGTACCTAGTGATAGAACTTGGGCTCTGATACCAGGTGTAATGCCTCACAAAGGAACCCCAGAGGAAAACACTAACTATGGAACAATAATGTGACAATTTTTTTTAAGAAATAATAGTGGAATGCATAACATAACTTAACATATAATCTAAATCCTAGGTCCTCTACGGTTCCATGACTACGCTACTCACATAACTATCAACCATGAAACTAGAATCAGTTCATTAATTACTATGATAACATGATTTAACTAAAAATAAAAGTTCATTTTAAACCACCAAATTAAATGATTCTACATTATGTATTTCCATAACATGTCATATGATAAACAACATTAAAGATCATTTCTAACAAATATAAATATACAAAATTCATTACATGAGAGTACATCAAAATTGGTTACATCATTACATTGTTTACAATAATGCTTCCTTGAGTACATGTGGGAAGAATACATTAGATTACAATAAATGGTACAACTGATATACAATCCAATACAAATACATGGAAGATAGTCCTCTTGAACTAGAACATGAACTAGAATCCATTACACAAGGTACAACTTCCATGCACACGAACATGTAGTAGGGATACCAAATGGAGGAAAAAGAAAAAACCACCTAATCATTTGGAACCCTAATGTCCACCCCCATGCTAGGAGACAACACAAGGTCCCACTACAAACAGACAATCAAGAAAATAATAGGCTAACATAAACAAGGGCTATACATGAATCTTGATGAGCCTAAAATACGCTCATAATTTGATGCTATGATGAACTTTTAAATGTCTTTACCTTTGTCATATTTTGGCTGTTTAAACTTTGTCAAAACCTTTTTATGGGAAATCCTGTAGCAAGATACTTTTATATTCCTGCAGCTGTTTGTGTTGACCTGATTGCATTTATTGCCTGTTGACTCCTAAAATGGCCGAGTATATGGTATCTGAGTTTGAATGATGAAGTAGGAATTTAAAGTAATGGCGGTTAATGAATAGATATAGTGTATATTCCATGCACCTTTTCCTTCGCTGTCACGGTACCTTCTGTTTTGCAGGTTGTTGAAGAAGGATCGAGTCAAGCACAGCCGATCTCGGCCTTGCAGTAAAGTCCATTTCCTGCACGACTTTGAGGAAGCTCCGGCGAAGACTCTTTGACCGAAACCGTTGGGAAAGATTTCAATGATAGTCAATTTGGAAAGAGTGGAGCGCTAGATTCTCTCTGGATCGGGTTGAACGTATAAATTCATTATGAAGTTTGTTCCTTGATTCGAGGATATACTTTATTTCCATGACTTTCTTTGATAGGGTTAGTTAGTTAGTTGTTTTTCTTGAAATAAGACACTCCTCCTGTGTGAGTGAGTAAGTTAAGTTGGAATAGAGAAAATAGGTGATAGTAGAGTGAGATAGAACAAAGTAGCTGATATCATGTAAGAATCAATATGATAATGAAAGAAAGAATCTGTCTGATCAGAAACAGAGTTTGTTGTTAGTTTCATTTCAATAGAACAATGTATATCGTTCTGTTTTCATGAATAAAGTTCAATGAAGTTCTGAGTTTAACATCTACGTAATCAGTAGGTGCTTGCTAAGGGGGCCCACTTAGTAAGTATCTATAGCTAGTTAGTTAGTTGTTCATTTCTGTTGATCTTCAGTTAGTTTTCATTTTTGAAGTTTTTCATACAAACTCAGTCTTATAGTGCTCCTCCAGCATAGCGAGCCCATCCCTGTGACTGTTCCTGCAGCATAAGGCCAGTTCATAGTTTGTGTTTCAGTTGTAGTTGTTATAGTTTTTCTCGTAGTTGAGTTGAAGAATTTTGCATTACTGTTCTGTGGCTTAAATAGAATTTCTTTTCAGAATGTATTTCTGCTAAGAGTTGACCGCACCAAGTTCCTAGTGCATATATTTTGCTGCGCCATTTAAAGTCTGCATCCCCTGGTTTGACAAGTAAAATGAACGTCCATAGAGAGATATTAGTCACCTGTCGGGATATCCAATTTTCAGGCAAGTTTAACTGTGATATTCATATCCTTTTGTGAGGCGGGCCATTTTTGGCGCCGTTGCCGAGGATGGCGTCCAGCTAGGAGTTTGTCAGAAGTCATTTTTAGCACTAGTTTAGTTTGTTAGTAAATTTTTCTAGATCCTTTAAGCCGCTATTCACCATATTGCATGCATAGAAGAAGAGACGCACTGGGAAGGTTCCTCCCTGAAAACCTATTTATTGAACTACCGTTTGACCCAGCTGACAACGAACCAGAGGAAAACCCATTTGCTGCATTATTTCAGCAACCCAACATGGCAAATAACCCACCTAATAATCCACCTCCTGCTTTTGAGTTCCCTATTGTTCCCCAGCGAGATACTGACAATATTAAGAATATACCTTCTTCATTGCTTCCAAAATTCTATGGCCTGGTCACTGAGGACCTAGAAACCTTTTTGTTTGAATTTGATGTTCTCTGCCGCAGTTATTACTACAATACAGATGCTCATAAACTGAAGCTATTTTCTTCCACCTTGAAGGAAGGAGCTCTCAGATGGTTTATGAGTCTGGGAAGAGGCATCGTTGATAGTTGGGCGGCCATGCAGACAAAATTCCTTGAAAAGTATAAGGAATATTGTAAGAGTGCCAGTAAAGGTGATGACATATTCCGAATTCAGCAGAAGGACGATGAAAGCTTGGAAGATTATATTTCCAGATTTTTATTTTCACTAAAGAGGAACTCAAATCATACCCTCAATGAAGACTCTCAAAAACTTCTCTTTCTCAGAGGAATCAGTGATGCCTGTATAGACGCTCTGGACCTGATGGGAGGAGGTGATATCATGCAGCTACCTTGGGATGACATCAAGAAAATATGTCTTAACTATTCTCAAGCAATAGTTATGAAAGGTCGAGGTCATCATACTATAATGGGAAAGTCTTCTTCTGATGGAGTCTTCTAGAAGGAGATAAAAAATTTGTTGTCTGACTTCAAGCAGGACATTATTAATAACATGGGGACACAACTAGATACCATGCAAGCTCGGAGGAAACATGAGGAGGCTGAGACAATTTTGGCTGAGTTTTGTCCATATTGCAGACAAAAAAAGCGTGACTGCAGATGTAAGATGGTGGCTAATTTGGAGACCAGACAACTACCTACTGACTTCAACCCAGTAGAAGGTGATGATGATCAAGTGTTCTTTTTCGCACAAAGGAGACCATGGGCCCAAAGACAAGGTATGCCTCAAGATCCTCTAACCTTCAGTAATCCTTATTCTGGTTATAATAACCAATGGCAACATGCTTATGGACCACCACCACCCTGGAATCCACCTCAACAAAGTTGGCCTAATTATCAGACCCCACAATGGCAATCTCCTCAAGGGGGTTGGTAGCAGCCACAAGGACAATGGACCCCACCTTCAAAAAATTGGCAACAAAACCCTCAATGGAGAGGCCCTCAGCAATGGCAAAACCAGTCCTCTGGATTCCTGCAGCTTCCACAGCCACAACCGCAGGCTCTCATGCCACCTCCTATAGCAACTGCCACAAATCTAGGACCTCCAAAACAAACACCTATGCCTGCCCAGCCGTTGCCCAATCCCAATAATAAGCAATAGCAGCAGCCATAGCAAACTGCATATTCTGCTGAAGCCAACCAATATCTAGCCTATGCCTTAAACGTTAGTGACATTCATTTGAGGTCCGAAACTACTTTACCCACTCCAAAACCACCTCTGATTACTAAAATACCAGATTCTCCACCTGAAGAATCTACTACACCTGTTGTTCCTGCTGAACACATGCCTGTCACTAACATAGTTTCTAAGGAGCCTACCTTGCCGACTCAAGACAACCCACCTTTTCCTCAAAGGTTGCAAGGTACTGCATCTAAATCCATGGAAGAACCCACTTTTGACATTCTAGATCAGCTCAAAAATGTGGAGATTCAAATACCTTTATTTCAGGCTATTAAAGGTATTCCTATTTTTGAAAAAGTTACTAAAGAAACCTATTTGAAGAAGCCTGACCGAAAGAAAAAGGATCCTCAAACAATTCATGTCTTAGGGAAACTAGCTGATATAATGTTGGAAAATGTGGTTATTCCAAAGTATATTGATCCTGAAAGTCCTGTGGTGCAGATATATATAAATGGCCAAGTTGTAAAAAATATTTTGATAGATTTAGGTGCTGCTATTAATGTTATGACAAAGCATACTATGAACTCCCTGAATATTTCAGACATTAGGTCTACACCTACAGTTCTACAGCTTGCAGACAGCTCTACAGTTAAACCTGATGGGATTGTAGAAGATGTAATTGTCACTCTGGAATCTTGGGAGTATCCTGCTGATTTTACAATATTATCAGTCAAGGCAACTTTAGGAGGATACCTAGTTATCCTTGGTAGACCATGGTTAGCAACTGTTGATGCTTTTATAGGATGTCGTTCTAGAGATATGACCATTTCTGATGGACAGTCCACAAAGAAATTGGTTCTATACCCACCTGCTAGACCTCAACCAGATTTGTCTCAACCTGTTTGGCCAGATGTCAGGGAAGAAATTAAAGAAGCCAATTCTTTGGCTCAATTAATGATGATTCGAAATGATCCATTCTCACAACTTCGGAATGAGGATGCTTTACTGTTCCAAATTCTGCAGTATAATTCTGATATAGGTAGTACATTTGATCCAAATGGTACTCATTTACAATGTTTCCTGCAGCAATTAGATTCTGAAAGTTCACTACCTAAACTTCCAGCAATTTTTCATAATTTGCTTCCACAAGAAGTACAAACATCACCTATAGATTCTATGAGTAATCTCACCAAGCAGATAGAATTGTCTCCAGATCATTGCTTGAATATCAACAGAAAGCTATCAGAGTCTCAACAGGCTGACTTATTAAAAATGCTACAAGAATAGTATAGAGCTTTTGCATGGGAATATGGGGACATGCAAGGAATAGATCCTCGAGTTTGTACTCATAGAATATATATCAAAGAAGATTGTTCACTGGTCAGACAACCTCAAAGAAGAGTAAACCCAACACTTAGAGAAATAGTTAAAACTGAGCTTCAAAAGTTGCTTGATGCTGGTTTTATTTATCCAATCTCTGACAGTCAATGGGTTTCTCCATTAGTCATTGTTCCCAAAAAAGGTGGAAAATGGAGAGTGTGTGTAGATTACAGAGAGTTAAATAGTGCCACTAAAAAGGATCATTTTTCATTACCTTTTGTAGACCAAGTACTAGACTCACTGTCTGGCAAAAGATATTTTTCCTTTTTGGATGGTTACAGTGGGTACAATTAGATACAAATTACCCCTGAGGATCAAGACAAGACCACTTTTACCTATCCATGGGGAACATTTGCTTATTCGGTCTTGCCTTTTGGCCTATGCAATGCACCAGCAACTTTTCAGAGAGTAATGATTAGTATTTTTGCTGATATATCTCATGAATGCATGGAGATTTATATGGATGATTTCACTACTTATGGAGTAACATTTGAAGAAGCACTGGTGAATTTAGAAAGAGTACTGAAAAGATGTAGAGAGCAAAAATTGTCCCTAAACAGTGAGAAGTGTTTTCTAATAATGGAAGAAGGTATTGTACTAGGTCATCATGTTTCAAAGTATGGAATCCAAGTTGACCCTGCTAAAATTGTAGTTATTCAGAATTTACAAACTCTTGCAAAACAAAAAGATGTCAGAAGTTTTCTTGGTCATGCAGGGTATTATAGAAGATTTATAAAATATTTCAGTAAAATTGCTAGCCCACTTTATGATTTGTTAACAAAGGATTCTCAGTTCGAGTGGACAGAAGCCTATGAAAATCCTTCCTACAACTAAAGGATTTGCTTACCAAAGCCCCTGTTCTTCAAGGACCAAAATGGAGTTTGCATTTTCACATACATGCTGATGCTTCTGATTTTGGCATAGGAGCAGTTCTAAGTCAAAAGGAAAATTCAATTGAACATGCTATTTACTTTATCAGCAAGAACCTTCAAGGTCCTAAGCTCAACTATACTGTCATAGAAAAGGAGTTGCTTGCAGTAGTCTATGCTTTGAATAAATATTGGCATTATGTCATAGGATATCAGATATTTGTTCATACTAATCATGCAACAATCAAGTATCTGATGAACAAACCTACCATCTCTGGTAGATTGGCACGATGGCTTTTGTTGTTACAAGAATTTGATATCACAATCATTGATAAGCCAGAAAAAGCTAATGTAGTAGCCGAATTTTTGTCAAGACTTCAATTAACTGCACCTGTTGAACATGAGATAGTCGATGATAAGTTCCCAGATGAACATTTGTTTTCCATCACTGCATATACACCCTGGTATGCAGACATTGCTAACTATCTAGTAGCAAACAGAATACCAGCCCACTTTTCTCCAAAAGAAAAGAGGTTGTTAATAGAGAAAAGTTTTAATTTTTCCTAGATTGCAAACTATCTGTTTTACACTGGACCTGATCAAATAATGCGAAGATGTGTCAGAGAGGATGAAACTTATGACATATTGCATGCTTATCATGATGAACCATGTGGGGGACATTATGCAGCCAAAAGAACAGCAATGAAGATTCTTACAACTGGGTACTACTGGCCAACGTTACACAAAGATGTTGTGGCTTATACAAGAAAGTGTGACAGATGCCAGCGTATGGGAAGACCAACTAAGTCCAATGAAATGCCACTATATCCGCAGATAATAGTCACCCCTTTTGATAAATGGGGGATGGATTTTGTAGGACCAATTGATCCACCATCAAATGGAAAATCATACATTCTAGTTTGCATAGACTATGTGACAAAATGGGTCATGGTAAAAGCTATGACTCACGCCCGCGATAACAAAGTTGCTGAATTCGTGTATCAAAAAATCTTCACAAGATTTGGTGTGCCCAGAGAGATTGTAATTGATCAAGGACTACAGTTTACGTCAAATATGATCATTGCACTAATGAATGACTACAAGATCAAACATAGGAAATCCACTCCCTATCATCCTCAAGCTAATGGTCAGGCAGAGGTAACGAATAGAGAAATTGAGTCCATACTCACAAAGACAGTGCAGATTCATAGAAAAGACTAGAGCAATCGACTTCCTGAAGCAGTTTGGGCCTACAGAACTACATGGAAAACAACAACTGGGTTTACACCTTTTGAGATGCTTTATGGAAAAATAGCCATGTTTCCCACAGAGTTTGACCATAAAATATTAAGAACAGCTCTTGAACTCAACATAGACATATCTAAAGCACAGAAGGACCGTTTCCTACAGCTAAATGCTTTGGATGAAATGTGAAAAGCTTCCCTGCGGCATACAGAAGCAATCCAACAGCAAAGAAAGAAATGGCATGATAAGCACATCAAAACCAGGAAATTTTCTACTGGAGATTGGGCCCTGTTATACGACTCCAGAAATCAAGAAAACCAGGTTAAGCTCACAACATGTTGGCTTGGCCCCTATGAAGTTGAAAATGTGTTTGAAAATGGAGCTGTCCAGTTGGTAACAATTGATCCAGTCCATTTCAAATTATTAGTCAATGGCCACCGACTCTGACTGTACCATAAACCAGCCTCAAAGGAAGAATTCATGCAGCAGTTTGTTCAAGTTCCTCCCGCTACTCTTCCTGCAGCTGAAGGCTTTAGCCTTTCTCCTACAATGTTATAGTAATTTTCAAAAAGCATGCCCATAATAAAGGTTTTCTTTCTTTTTTTTAAAAAAGAGAGGAAACCCCTTTTCTCCATTTTTCATTCACCACCGCCACCTCACTTCTTTATTTTCCATCCCTCCACCTCATCCATCCATTCCATCCACTTCACTTCATCCGCCAAGTCACCCATCCACTTCATCTATCCGCATCAACCTTAATTAAGATATCTTTCCCACTTGTCTACTCATGCAGCGCTGTCATCCTTCTTCACACGTATGTGCAAATTATGAAGGTACGCCATATCTTTTCTTTTTCGCATATTTGATTTATTTCATTTAATTCATTCACTGCTATGCATGTACCGGTCATTATCATCTGAATCCCTACCTATTCTTTTGCACATGTGAGGACACATGTCATACTTTAAGTAGGGGGCGGGGTAGGAGATTTTTCAAAATCTGTCTTTTCGCTGCAGCCATAACTACAAATAATCTTTCTTTAATACTTTTCTGGTACTTTCGAAAATAAGATCACATGTCCTTCTTTATTGCATGATTTCTTGTAAACCATGATTAAGACTGCTTGTTTAAAAGTTCATCTTTGGAAAAGAAAGATAGAAATGTGACAGCATAAAAAACTAGAGCAGAAGAAGGGGAAATAGAGAATTTGAATCTTCAGCAAGAAATTG
>VDFB02112484.1:0-46820 GCA_007258455.2 Sequoia sempervirens | reverse complement strand
CAGAAAAAGATTACAATATAAAGTAAAAGGAGGTTAACAGTAGATATTAAATATCTACCTACCAGATACTGTAGAAACAGTACATCAAGCAAAACTAAACTAAATAAATACATTAATATATTGACCATTAACATAAGAATATAATATTCTAAAATTTTTGAAACCTTTGACATGCCTTGGAATGACTGCCTTAGTTCCTCTCGACAAAAGATTAATATAGAAAAAATGCTTAAAGTGAAAATGCGAAAAACCTAATTTTTACTTAAGGATGTTGATTACTATTTTGAGAATTATTTCTGAACTGGTTGCCCTTTCCATGCACTCTTAGCTTTCCTGTTTGTGAATTCATCTGATTTATCCAGGTTTTGTGAAACTGGCTGCACTGAGTGCCACAAAAAATGCTTCTTTGCATGTCACAATTTTTCCCACATCTCCTAAACTGTAGCTTCTTTCTTGATCTTTCTAATCCAAAAACCAATATTTTAATATCTCAAATCCTTGTGTTTTCAAAAGTTTCTGATTCTTTATGGATTACCCTTAAATAGAGAACTTCATGCTCTTACAGCACTCATATAATTTATTTCAAAATGTCCATTCTTAAACTGCAATAACAAAAGAAGCACACATCCCTTGTGAGAAATCATTTTGAATTGAAAAAAGACTTATTCTAAGAATCTAAAGTATATAGATTGAATAATGCTTTTTCAATACGCAGAACCAAGACTCGCGATTCTTTTCCATCCCAACCAATAAATTAGCCAAACTAACTCCAGGTCAGCAATTTTTTCATTTTCCATGGACCCAAAATTGGTGCATTACCAAATTCACATCCACTGATGGCTTCTTGACCTCTATTTAAATGAAGACCGCATGACTATTACCTATCATCAACCCAATTTAGCTGCTTCTCCTATTTTGGTAGCCCTGAGTTCACATTGTCCCCTATTAATTATGTTTGCTTGAATTCCCATGCTGATGCATTGTGACTCCTTTGCCCTCCCCTTTAAAGAATGACCACATAACCATCACCTATCATAAAACCCAATTAATTGCCTCTCCATTTCCCCTAGACTCAGTTTTTGTTGTTCCCTATTAAGATCTCTGACTTTTGTGTCAATGCCTCGGTCCTTTGTGTCCCATCCAACTTACTGCCAACTTCATTTATGCTTCACTGACTGGCAAAACTGACAGATTGCAAAACACATTGGCAGTTGCAATTGCCAAGCAGGTTGCAAAACCACCCTAGGAGTTCTGCCCTGATGCAAGTGGCGGTCTTGTCATGAGAGGAAGAGTGTTGCTTAACAGTCAATTATATTCTTTGGAGAGGAGCAATCTAGCTGTAGCAATCAACCATATATCTGAAAACAATTTGAAACCTATGGAACCACCACAAGAAGTTAAAGATTTCAAATAGCAAATTGGTATTATTGTATTTGTTCTTGCTTCAGGTAGTTTGCCTGATTTTCTTTTTTTGCATTTGCCTCCCCAGTTTTCCTTTCATTCTCAGCCTTTGGCATTGCCCAGGTTTTTCTTGGTTTTATCAGGTTTAAGCTATCAGATGCATTCTCTATAATCTGTGTTCATTTGAACCCTGGACACCATTTCCCCTAGTAGTTGTCTCCCTATTTGGTCTAAGTCCTGGACTTCAGGCTGTGCATAAGCTGCTATAAATAATGCTTGCAAGATCCCATTTTCAGAAGCCTTTCTCCTAAAGTTTTCAATGTTCTATCATTCAAGTTTTCCTCAAAGACAAAAGCAGCTTAAATTTGCCTCAATTTCTTTCATGTATGGATTTTCCTTAGCATTTTCCCCACTTGTCTTTCTGGAGTCCAAGTCACTTTTAATCTAGTTTTAATGTCTCAAGGGATCCAAATTCTAGAAAGTCTTGACCCCCATTTGCCCATGTCTTTTGGTTTTCTTTTCCCACTCTGGGCCTGAAATTGTTTGCACTCCATTTAATATGTCACTAGGTCTGGATTTTCGGAGAGCTTTTGTTGTTGTAGCCAGTTCACTTTTCTCCAAGTCCCTGAACCACCTCATGTTTTATATAAAGTTTAGACCTCTTCAGATCCAGATTTATCTCTCTTCCATGGGTTCTCTTAGAGCTTATTATATGTTCCCACCTGTCCTCCCAATTAACTAGGGGATCCTCCACCTGTCCTCCCCGTACTTGACCAAATGCTTACATGTGTTGCACCCAAAGAAAACTTGTCCCCTAAGCTTCAAACTCAGAAGCAAAAATGGTTTTACCTCAAATTTGATCAGATTCCATATCTGATTTCTTTCAAAAATAAATTCCCTAATTCTTTCACCTTTTAATCTCCTAATCTCTAGAACCCTTGAGGTTATGTAATCAGAATTCATCTGATTTCAGTTCTAAATGCTCAGAGACTCACTTAACCAAGTAAAGCTTGCAAGAACCTAGCAATGACAAAGCAGCTCAAGACCAATGCAATAGTGCGACGTTTCCTCACCAAGGAAGCTGATTCCTTACAATTAACACTATTTTAAATCTTTAACTAGTGTGAAACTGGATGCAAATTAACATGTTTACAGATCCATTTTTTTTCAGAAGAACATTCAGAATTCGAAAGACTTGTTTGGATAAAAGTTTCAAATCAAGTTGATTCTTGTTTTAAGCTCAGGGAGTTTCGTGTCTTGTCCAACCAAGTAAAAGTATCATGGGGATCCATCTGTTGAACTGAAATCCTTTCTCCTGTGGCTTCACCTATCTAAACCTGCCAATGATAAATTCATCATTTTTATCACCCAGTAAACCGACTCATAGGACCATACCTAGAACAAATTTAGCACATATTTTAATAAGAAAAATAGGTAAAGAAACTACTATAGAAGAATATGCTCTACAAAAACTTTTGAGAATCATTTAAAATGGATTTCTAACCTGTAGGAATCAAGTAGGTCCAAATTGGGACCCAAGACTGATCTGCTGCCTCTGGTAAGTGACTCATATTAGGTACAATCATGGCAAACCAAGGTACGAGTGTGAAAGATCTACATGTTTCCTTCCTCTGATAATTAAAATGGATATAATTTTAGTCCCAAAGGACTGTGGTCTTTCTTGATTTCGCTCATTTATTGTTTCAATGGAGTATTAAGTTATTAACTAAAATCTGGTATGCAAGGGCATGGTGGCACTGGCATCTTATTGGTTTCCTATTGGCTTTAACTGACAGTGGTTTGTCATACGCACTGAGTTTGTGGTTTTCAAATCAAGAGTTGATGCCATAGTCTCCCAGGTAGGTGCGACTAATCAGACCACTTGCAGTAGTGGACCCATCCAAGGCAATGACAATATTAATACTAGCCATACCAACATCCCAAGGATGTACTATGAATCACTTTTGATTTGTCTGCCTAACCCAGGCTGGTATATAAGTCTTTGAAACTATTCATCCCATGGCACGGATCAACTTTATGGAGCATGGAATGAAATCTGAAGTCAGTCATTTCTCTGCAGTTTTAGATGAATTGTGATGTAAAAGAACGTCCTAGAAACTGAAACCTGATTTTTTCATCAATTTTTGTAATGATATCATATCTCAAGTCTCCCAAAAATTCTATTTGTCTTGGGTTGTTTGTCTTTGTTAAGGGTTGGACAACTAGGAGAACTTCTGTCCTTAACTTGTTTTGTTGATTATATCTCTTTCTATTTCTAATCTAAGTGTTGTGAACCTATATATTTCGCTATTGTAGTTAACAAGGAGTTATCTCTACAAACAATTTTCAAAGTTTAAAAGCTATATCCTTCGCATTTTGTGAGTTGTATATACCAGTCTAACAAGACTCACCTGGACTCGCCAAAACTTGGCAACTTTGAGGCAAGTCAAGCTCGCCGAGTCTAGGGGACCCGGACTCAAACTCAGCCGAGTTTTTGGCGAACTCGCAGAGTCCAGAGACTCACCATGTTTGGGTGAATCCCGATGCCTGGACTCTGTCGTGCGGCTAGGTGTGAAAAAGTCATAAAAAACATAAAAAAATTGTTTTAAGTTGCTTTTTCTTTTAGTTATATTTGCTCCTCTACCCTAAAAGCAATATCATTTCATTTTGAAGCCAAAGTAGGAGAAAAGAGAGTTGTGAGCAAATTTAGACTGCATTGTAGGCCAACCAGCAAGGAGGTAGAACAAAAATCCATTGTTGAATCGCATTTGGGCATCTTCTTAGATACATTTCATGCATCAAGAGATGTCTACCAACGATTGGAAGTTCTCTATTGGTTTCAAGTTTGATTTAAAAGGAAAGCTTGAATTTTGAAGGTTTTTTTGTGTTTTTCTAACCAAAAATTGCATTTTTCTTAACATTTCATTTCTTTTTTCTTATTTATTTTACTAGATCAAAGAAAGAACCCTAGGTGTGTTTGATTTTTTTTGAAAAAACCCTAGGTGTTTTTTGTAAAAAAAATCTAACTTTATTGTTGCAAAGTGCAAACCCTACATTTCTTTTGTATTATACTATTAGTTTAATAATTATAAATCACAATTCACAAATGTTAATTTTTTTGTATTTATATGTTATTGCAATTTGCAGCATCCTTGAGGTTTTCAAATCATCTTTATCATGATGTCCAAAACCCCAATTAGAAGGGACACATGTTGGAAACATACTGAACATTTCCCTGGGCAAAAGAAAGTTGAGGTAAAATGTTCTTATTGCAAAACAATTTATCATGGAGGCATTAATAGATTGAAATACCATCTTACACATATACCAGTCCATGATGTTGTGCCACGCCCACAAGTACCTGTTGAGGTTATTTGTGAGGTGCAAGCGCAACTAGAAACATTTGAGCTACAAAAAGAAGTGAAAAAGAGGCAAAGAGAGGAGATGACAGGCATTTGTGGTAGTGGAGAGTCTTCTTCCATGCCCCCATTTCGTCCTTCTTCAGGTGTTGGTCCTAGTAGTGCTAATGTTGGTGGTGTTGGTGGTGTTAGTGTTGGTGCTAGTGCTAGTGCCAATGCCAATGCCAGTGGCAGTGTTAGCATTGGGCCTAGAGTTCATAAATCTAGGATGGATTCATATCTTTTTCCACGCACTACTCCAGGTTCCCAACAGTCGATTGAGAGCATGGGTTGGAACAAGCACATACATGATGTAGCTAGGCATGCAATTGGAAACTTTTGGTACTATTGCACCATTCCATTCCATGCAACCAGGTAATTCTTTTTTGTTTTGATTGTTTAAAAATTTATAGCTTGATTCTTTGCCTCTTGAATTTTTATATTTAGAGGTATGTCAAGTTCAAATTTAAACTCTCCATTTTACAATACTTATTTTATTTTATTTAATTGTGACATGTGCCAAGCCTCCTTATTGGCAAAATATGGTTGATGCCATTATTGTTTGTGGGGTGGGGTTCAAAGCCCCTAGTGAAGACAACATAAAGGGCCCAATTTTGACACAAAAGGTGGCTGATGTAAAAGCCACAATAGAGGAGTAATAGTTGATATGGAGGAGGAAGGGTTGCACCGTCATGACCGATGGTTGGACTAATAGAAGAAATAGGACATTGCTGAATTTTCTTGTTTCTTCCTCAAGTGATTGTACTTCCTACAATGCATTGATTTAGTGATTAATATTTTTAATTTATGCTTTATTGAATAATTGATTTTGTTTCTTTTTCAAGTGGGCACCATATTCATTAAATCAAATGATGCTTCAAGATATGCCAAAAATGACACATTCCTTTGTGAAGCTATAGAGGAAGTCCTAGTTGAGGTGGGTAAGGAGAATGTGGTGCAATCATGCAAGTGGTGATGAATAATGCAGCAAATTATGTTGCTGCAAGTAGACTATTGATGGAGGGGCACCCATCATCGTTTTGGACTCCATATGCTGCCTATTACCTTGGCTTCATAGTGGAGGATTTTGGCAAGCTTCCATGGATCAAAACATGTGTGGAATTGGCCAAAAACATTTGTAAATTCATATACAATCACACATGGGTCCTCAACCTAACGAGGCAATACACGAGGCAAAAGGAGTTGTCTCGTCCTGGCATAACCCAATTTGCAACAAGTTTCATCACATTACAATCCTTGCTTCGATCAAAGGGAGCTTTGAGGTGCATGTTTGTTAGTGAAGAGCGGACTTCCTCATCCTATGGTAAGACCACTGTAGGGGTTGATGTGGAAAATTGCATGTTTGATGAGCCAAGCTTTTGGGTACCTGCTGCGAAGATTGTAAAGGTAAATGAAAATCTAATTCTACATTATGTTTTAATTTTTATTCTTATTTTTCTTTTATTTGCTTATTTTTGTTCACACTTAAGTTAATGTTTCACAATAATTGCAATTCATTGAGTCTTTGGTAGTTCTCCTACAACTTGTTGATGGGGAGAAGCCCGCAATGGGCTACATATATGAGGGCATGGATAGGGTCAAGGAGGTCATTAGATCCATCTATGCGGGAGTTGAGAGTAAGTATCGTCCCATTTGGAAGATCATTGATAGGCGATGGCACCTCCAACTTCACAAGCCCCTACACGCAGCCGCTTATTACCTCAATCTGGCATTCCAATACTGCCTTGATTTCAAGGAAAATGAGGAGGTTTTGAATGGGCTCTACTTAGTGATAGAGTAGATGTCGCTTAGTGTTACAACACAAATAGTCCACAAGATCGAGACCTTTAGACTTGCACAAGGGGAGTTCTTTTCTCGTGACATGTGCAAATATAATCAAACGACATTGCAACCAAGTAAAAATATATTAAGGGCATAATTTAAGTTTAAAAATGTAATAAACTTTTCCTCCTTAAATTATTATTAAATGTTGAAACTTAAAGTTGGATAATGAGATTGATTTTTCTTTTTCTCATCTCAAATAGATGGTGGGAATTGTTTGGTGCTAAGGTACCAAATCTTCAAAGGATTGCAATTTGCATATTGAGCCAACCATGCAATGCTTTAGGTTGTGAGCGCAATAGACTGTCCATGGAGAAGTTGAATGATCTATACTATATTCATTACAACCTTCATCTTTGCCATAGACAAATTTTGGGCACTAACTCCACCCCCATCACGCTAGAGAAGGTCGATCCACAATCTGATTGGATCACTTAGGTTGAGAATCCTATCTTTAGTGATGAGGACCTCAATTGGGTTGACCAAACAGATACAAAGGTTGAGTTTGTAGCCATGGAAAAGGAGGATAGAGCATGAGCAGACACAGGTAGAGATTATGGCTGCAACATCATCCGAGACCTACCTTAGATGCCTTCATAGGAAGGATGTAGGCTCCTCTGAGCCATAGACTTCTAGTTTTGCTTTTGATATTTTTTTGGAACTTTTGATGCCATGGATTTTTCCATGAGTTTTGTATACATTTGACAATATTTATAATTTTATATATCTAAGCGTGTTATTAATATTTCCTTCAGCTACAATTTGTGTTTATACTTATGTGATCGATGTATACTTGTGTATGTGATCAAATTAGCTTCTATTTGATGATATTATTGTGTCTTTAAGGTTTATTTAATAAAGCGTACATGAAACAAGTTTTAAATCCTTAAAAATCTCTGAATTTCTTGGGTTTTTCAATTTGTTGAGTCTTTGCCAAGTTTTTGCGTCGAGTCCGAGTCCAAAATCAGCTTGCCAAGTCCGAGGCGAGTCCAAGTCTCGTAACTATGGTATATACCCTTGATTGATATGTGCTTTCTTATGGTGGTCAACTCGGTTTTTGTATGCAACTTGGTTTCTTTGAAGATTGCATCACCCTAGTGATTAGGCTGTGAAATTCTGGCCATCACTTGGATGGTTTTTGTTCGATACTTGAGAAACTCAGCAACCAGTGGTGAAAATTCAGAATGACAATGTTTGTCTCTATCCCTTTTTCTCTCTTATATCTTTTGATCTTTATTGAAAAGAGGTAATCTAGGATTAGATTAAAAATAGAATAAGTTTTTCTTTTCTTTTCTTTGCGATGTTATTTTGAGCTTATTTGAAATCATTTGTGATGATTGCTTACCAGATATGTTTTAAATCTGAAAATGTTATGATGTTTTTGTTGAGCATTGGAAATCAATCCTCAAGGTTGTTTGTTAAAACTGTGCAGATTTCTTTGCTTTTGTTCTTACCCTTTGTGGGGCCTTTCTAGGTTTCTCTTCCTAGAACTTTCTATTGAAAACTGTTGTACTCTTGATTCCCATTGACCTACTTTTGGCCATCCATGGACATTAGTATAATTTCTTTCTTTCTTTCTTGAGCCATAGGTTATTAATTTTCAGACCATGGAAAGCAGATTTTACACTCAGAAAATTTGATCCTAACTGAAAAGAGCTTAAAACAAAAACTCCAATCAAAACACCAGATTTAAGTACAAACAGATATTGCTGAAAATATGAAGAGTGAATACACACAGATCTGAAGTCTCAATACTGTATCTATCTTCTATTAAAACTGAAGAGAAATACACTGCACTGGAATGAAATTTTTAAAAAGAGAATATATGCATCATCACTAAAATTAGAATATGTGCCCTTTAAATAGACAAATGCACAGCGAATCTAACTAAGAGAAACTAGATGAGGTGTCAAATAAAGCTCCAACCTAATCTAACTAATCAATCAACCTAGTCTAACAACAAATAACTCCTAATCAAAGTAGTTGAGACTAGTGACATCCATAAAATAAATCCCTCAAATCTCAAGTATAGTTAACAGGGACCTAATCTCAAAGAAGATCCCCTAAATAGCTGGGCCATATTCTCCTACTTACCTATGTCTTCTCCATGCCAATCTCTCAATAGTACACAAGTCTGAATCTGTTGATATCACCATGAGAACATTGACTGAGCAATTCAAGGTGAAAACTATAACACTCTCTCTTTTGAAGGAAAGTGTTCTCCACCAATCCAAGACTCCCCCTCAACATCTCAAACTTCCAGCCAATAACTGAAGCAAAAAAACTCAAAAAAATCGACTCCTTCTTGAGAGAAACATCTGGTAACTAGAGCAAGATTCTCATGAAATTCAATTGCCTCTTCTGATACTCTTCAACACTCCCATCAATTGCATGCATGGAATAAATCAGTGATTCCACAATAACTTTAGAAACTATCTCAACTAAGCTAGAAGGACACTCCATCTTGGCATCCTGCAATACCTGCTCAACTAGATCTCCTTTGGCCAAAACTTGACCAGTTTCAAGGTTGTGCTTTCTAATGATCACTTGTAAACCATTAAACTTGTTATACACTTATAGGTCTATCACACAAGCAACTGAAAGAAGACTCTTCATTAAATAAGGAGCACACAAGACACCATCTAGCTCACGTACATCACTTGAATGCATGCTGGAAGAGACAATGACCAATCCAATATCTGAACAAATCACATCATTGCCCAACTCTACCTATATGCCATCCCCTTGTTCTTGAAGTTTGTCGAATGCCTTCTTGTTGAAGGTCATCTATTTGGATACTCCACCATCCACATACCAACCTAGACTAGAAACAATGTTAGTGTATAGGCACAACACCATGGAAAAGTTGTCTCGAGTCTAGATGCTAACTCATCCACTCAAGTTGAAGTTTGTACACTTCCTGCAAACCCCTGTTGTTGCTGCTGCTTGGCTTTCTTCTTCTCATACTGAGATGCATAGCAGCCCATTTGTGGCACTTGAAACTCTTTACATGATTTGATTCTTTCTTCCTCTAGTCTGAAGAATCTAACTCATCCTCCTTGCCCTTCTAACCCTTCTGGATCCTCCTTTCTTACCATTTTTCCTCATCTTCACAATGACGACTTGGTTCTGACTCTCCTTTGCTCTATGTACAACAGTCTCAAATCTAGTCTGCTAATGGATGAAATCTTCCCAAAGCTTCTCAAAAGTGGGAAGCTTATCACAGGCAGAAATAGCCCAAACAAATAGTTACAAGATGGAGAGAGCCCATTTATAGCTATGGGCATCAACTCATCATCCTCCACCTTCAACCAATAGTAGCGAGTTAATCTCAAAGCTGAGTGATCTTCCTGAGATAGCTGGCTATTATGTCTATATCAGTCATGCATGTGGCAATGAGCTTGCTCTTTAGCAACATCTTGCAGAAAATATTCACACTCTGGTATAGCGCAATCAAGGCATCGTACATCACCTTCGTTGTTTTCTTCTCTACAATGTCAGGGATCAAATAGTCCACCAAATCTAGGATGATTCACTTTGCCTTGGCCAAATTTTCTTATGTTTGGTCAACAAAACAAGGCCCGTTGGAGCTACAACCTTCATCTTCACAAAACCCCAAAGATTAATCTGCAAATAACACTAGAGGAGAAGGGGAAGGATAAGCTCCATCAATGGCTCTATGGGCTATAAATGTCGGGGCTAAGGTCAGACCAATACACTCAATATCTCAAGAAAAAGGGAGAAATTCACAATTCATTCCATGAATCATGCCTAAATAGGGTGGGACACACAATATACCACAAACTGAAATACCAGCCACGAGTGAAGAAGCCAAAATGCACTTCAAATTAAATGTGATACTTGGGAAAGGGGTCAAAGTATTGCAAAACATAATAGCTCAACTTTAAAAGATAAAGTGAGAGGGTTTCCATTGGAAGATGTGATGCTCAAAAACGAAATTTTCATGGACAAGCATCAAACTTGTCATACATTGAAAAATTTACCAAAATGTAAGTAGGCCAAAGGAGTTTAAGAAAAAGTATCAATTCTCATCCTTGAGTTTTATTGTTTAGCATGTTTGGTTCAGCTGTATTTTGACTTGGTGGTCATGGCATGCATTCCCTACATCTTCACCACTTATTTGCACAAGCATGACTCAAAATTTTGTATGTCTAGGGCTTCCATAAGGTCACTGATCCTAGGGATACTCTTAACTATAAGAGTTTTACCAGCATTAGAGACAAAGCTCTTTAAGGGGCTGGGCATGTTGTAGACCTACACATAAGATATTATTAGACTTTGGAGTTTTAGTCCCTAGTCTTATTGTTATTAATTGTCATGTTTCATCTACCTAGGATCAATCATGTGTTGAGTCATGGGTTAGTTAGATTATCCTTCGTATATATTGAGGGAGAGCCCTCAAAAATGTACCTCTTTCAATCTTATTTTGGGAGAGCTGCCAATGTGTGAGTATTCTTGTGTTACAACTAGATTTGTAGGTGTAATCTATCTCAAGTGAATAGGCATCCACATTTTGCATATTTGTCTTTTGTTGTTCCATATTTTCTATGTTTGTTTTGCTCTGAGTTATCTAGGAACTTAACACAAACCTTCCAACCAATGGATTTTCCAAGAGTGTGCACAAGGAAACAATCACTCCAAAAGGAGTAAGTTCAAATTGAAATACAACTCCTTATCCACTGCCCATGGGCCATATTATGAATGGAAAAAATTTTCTTACCAATTTTGCCACTAGTTCAGAATACAATTGCAGCCATTCAAGACTCTAATCCTTTGGATGTTCTAATTCAAGAAACACAATTAGCAAATGGCTTGATACTATGTAAATAAAAGTAGTAAATTTATTACTATAAACAAGTTTATTCTTCATTAGTTTACTTTCTTATATAATGGTATCTAGTTTCTTGGAACAAAGCTTCATATCTCATTTGCTAAATTATTGTACTTCTTGGCACCAATTTTTAGCACAATTCTCAATGCTCTTTAGTGCTTAGTTACTTTTTCCAATTTTGTCTCCTTGCCTGAGTACTTCTCCATTAAAATCAAATGTGTTTTTCAATCCCATTGACCTACTTTGGCCATTTATTGACATCAATTTAATTTATTTCTTTCTTTTCTTTTTCTTTGTAGGGATACAAATTTTCCATACAACTCTACTTTCAAGTGTCTTCATGTCTTCTATAATCTGAAATTACTAGTTATTCAAGAAAAGCATTAATTATATTCAAATAAAAATTTATCTGCAGCACAATAGAGATAAACAAGCACTACATACAAGCATATATCATAGATATAAGTTGCTTACAATCTATTTTTTCATCTATAGGAGCATTTGGGTGGAACACAGAGATAGCCCGTGCAAACTCTTCAAAATGTAAGATGCCCTCGTGTTTTGTGTCGAACAAGTCAAAAACCTGCATGCACAATACAAGGATATTTAGAAATAAGTTGCTAGGAATAAAAGCATATTTGCAAAAATAAACATAAGATTGCTTGAAAGAATAAAAATTAACTCAACATGAAAAAAAAAATTAAAGGAAAAATGCCAGCCCTTGTTATTATTTTGATTCTAGATAACAGGGTAAGTTTATAGCTTGCAAGGTGCGGCAAACATTTGAGGCTTGGACATAAAAAAAATTAGCCACTGTATTAAGGAGATTTCAATTCATATCTATGAAGAATGTGCATATGAAAGAACAAACCAAAATTGCAGGAAATCGCAAGTAGGACACAGGTACAAGAAAGGGAATGCATATGCTTCTGTAAATTCTCATGAGACATTATTGCTATTAAAATTTAAAATTAGGGTTGTAAGAAGAAAGAAAACAACTCTCAACATCCAAAATATAAATTACAACATACAGGATCAAATCAAATACTTTCAACTCGTTCACAAAATTTAAAATCCAAATCCTAGAAAAGTCACTTTTAGCCCACAAACCATATAAAGTTTAAAGGCTTGATGTCTACTACAGAAAAATTTAAAAAGTTTGCATAATAAAACTTAAAAGTAGATAAAACACATACATGAGGACTACTAACCCAGCAAAGTTATAGTAGCATTTTTAATTTTATCGACCCAAAATAATGCTTCATAACTAAACTGTATACATCAACAATCTTCCATCCAAAGTTATAGTAGGAATTTTCTTGGGGGAGAGGATGTACTGCCCTATCAGATGGGCCTGTTGGAATATTATCTTCTTCGACATTTGTATTTATTACTACTTTTCAAACTTCCTCTTTTGGGGCAGTTCAGAGCCCAGATGAATTTATTACTGATATGTACCATATTTACATGGAAACAAGAAGTGTCTAAGGCATTAGAGATACATGGAGTGGAATGGAGACCAAAAACAGGGTATTAGGGTGCTTGGAGATGACAAGATACAAAAAAACACACACAAAAATCAATTAAAAATATATAAATTCTGAATTTTAGTATTAAATATATAGCCTATACTTTATCAGCGAAGCTACGAATATTCTTAAAGCTCACCTGCAAATAGATATTTTGAGCCTTATTGTTTCCATTTCTTAGCCCAAGCCATTCACCTATCAACATTATCAGGTCCTTTATTGGCTCTCACAGTGATCGATTGCAACACTGATCCTATTCTGGACTGTAACTCTAATGTAGATTTAGGACAGCACTAACAGAGGTCTGCAATTGCTTTCTCTTTATGGTTGATGTCTATGGCACAAAAATGGCATGGCTAGTTATAATATTTCTAAAATTTCTCATATTTGTACTATCTATTATTCAATTGATATGCCTTCAAGCATGTGTAAGAATACCTATCAACATTATCAGGTTCCTTATTGGCTCTCTCACAGTGATTGATTGCAACATCAATCCTATTCTGGAATCTAATTCTACTGTAGGCTTAGGGCAGCACCAACAGAGATCTGTAATTGCTTCATGATTGATGTCTATGGCACAGAAATGGCATGGCTAGTTATAGTACTTTTAAAATTTCTCATATTTGATCTATCTATAATTCACATTGATGTCTTCAAGCACGTGTAAGAATACCTTTCGACTCTTTCTCCACCAACATACAGAACATTGTAATATATAGTCTAATTTTGGAATTTTTTCCTTTTTAGGCTCTTCCATGCTAGTATAAAAAGACATACTTGTAGAGTCCTATATACCTGCTTTAATCACTAGTTAACATTAATATATTTTATTTCTCTTTCTTTCTTTCTTCTTCCTATTACCACATAGGCTTTGACAAGAAAATTTCTGCAACAGAAACAGTATATTTTTATTCAAAAAATAGTAAAATACATGCCCACTTACTCTTGTCAACCAATTTATAGCACTTAACAAATGACATTGCAAAACTTCTATAGGAAATTTTTCTGATTTCAAGGAATGATTCTATGAATGTTATAGAGGAAACATCAGTTTAAATCGCTTGACATTTGGAGACATCCACATATCTGTCTCCAAGATGCGGACAAGTTTCCATTATGGCAACATGTATAATGGGTTAGTGTACAAGTTTACAGGTATTATGTTTTTAATAATTGATTTCCTTCATATTTGATATGATTGATAACTTAATTGATACTTCAAATTAAATCTCATAATGATCATCAATGATTGTGCTCATTTAACTTGACAATGTTTTTCTCTTAATTTAATTACTTCTTATCCAACAAATTCTTACTCTCTTCATCAACTTTTTTCCTTCTCTTTGATTAATGATTGGTAAATTCTTTATCTTCTCATTTTAATAGCTTAAGTTGTATTGAGAATCGCTATGATAAGGGGAGATTTCATCATCATTCTCTTCTGAATCTTGTTCCATAAGCCATCTGCCTAAGTAAAAAATATCCCATGTTATATCTTTTATTAATTTAAAATCTCAACTATACAGAAAGGGCTTGCCCTCGAAAATGTGATGGTAATCCCACCTTCCAAACTATAGAGAATCTGTTTCTCCACTTTTCATCATTTGATCTCACCCATATACAAACCCCATTGATATGATCTGCTTCTTGGCACCACACCATATCTTTCCAAGATAAGGTTGTGGCCTTCACCACATCACGCCAAGTTTCCTTTAAGATAACATTATCTCAAGAACAACCAGCACCTTCAAGGGAAGATCTACTCAAATATATCCAACTTCATGCTCACATAATAGTAGTTTAATAGAGAATAAAAGCTATCTAAAAAGGGATATTTTACCTTAGGTTAATTTCCCTTTGCGAGAATTGCAGAATTGCTTATGGTTTCAAAAAGGGAAGGTGCTAATTTACCAGTTCATGGGAGCACACATGAGCCCCATAACACTCATGACCAAGGTGTATGAGCACCAGAATCCTTCAACATTCTTAACTATCAACATACAGACAATGCCCAAATGTTGCTTGATGAGTTCATTACCATCTTTCTCACTAGAATAGAAAAGGAAAGCATCTTGACTTGAGGCTCGTAGTTCATGAACAAAGTTATACGTGAAACCGTGATCCCTCACATCCAACACCAATGATCTCCCACCACAATTCTAGTTTGGTTTCCATCCAATTTCTAATTAGTAATGAGAATCATCTCTATTAAGTAACATACTATAATGACGAAAAATTGCATACTTTATGTTTCTACACTCATTTCAATGCCCATCTACCTAGCATGTTTAGGATCTTGTTTCTAGCCATGCCAATGATCAAAAAACAGACATTGCAAGCACCCCAAAACTCTACCGTGAGAGGTCAACTACACCCCTCAATGCAAGTGGCCTCCTTTGGAAATCAAGAAAAAGTGTGGGTGCAAGTGACCTTTGAAAATCAAGAAAAAGAGTTCCAATTTCTTTTCACCTAGATCCTTACTACATTTTTTCTTAATCACACACCCAAAAACTTAGTATGGATTGATATATAAGCCTCATTTTCCCTCTAGTTAGGTCATATCACACAGCATTGTGAAAATTTAGTATCCTCATCTCTCGTCCGACACAAGAAAATTGCAGGAACATCATCAAAGAAAGGGGGGCAGCCAAGTGAAATTTTCAAATTTGGAATTGCATGAAACTCTTGAGCAAGCAAAGTTATGAAAGCCTTGTAGTTTCCTTTTCCTCATCCACCATATCCATTTCTCTTGTTTCCCCATTTGTGAAGACACTGGAAATCTTTTCCTTCACCATAGCCACCCTAAATCTGCATATGCCCTTTATTTCCATTAGAAAGCACACGCCACTTGTGGAAGATTCAACCCCCAAGGTTTTTTCTTGTATCCACCATTATTATTGTGGAGGTTCAAATACACCATCTCAAGGACTGACTTGGGCTATCTCCCAAACAGCACACTCATTTTTCTTTGTCCCCCACATTCAGATCTGAATATCTCATCATCAACAATGAACATGAGCAATTTGCAGGCAAGAACAAAGCCCAAGAATAGAGACAAAGGGCCCCAAAAAGGTCACCCATACCCTATTCCTTGCAAGGTCAATTGCTCCCATCAGCTTAGTAGTTGTGCACAAATTCAAAATAAGTCGCCCAACAATGCCCAACTTTCGATTTTTGTTCATTGTCCACCTTGCATGTCGTGAATCGGAATTGGGTGAGTTAATCTATCATTTTGGCGTTGATGTAACTTTGTTTGTACTCACTATCAATCAATTTGGCTAGAGTGATTCTATGATTGCTTTAAATCGTAAGTTGGTTGACTTGCCGCCAACACTTTTCAATTAATTTTCCTCTATCCTTGTTCTTCCTCCATATGCTCCCACCTTGCCATTCGGGGAACTAGGTGATCAAAAAGAGTAGAATTGAGTAGTTACAAGTGAGTTTGTTGATTTTACAACCTCCACTAGTCAAAGTGTTTATGCTCTCTATGATAAGGAAGGATGCTCACTCTTGGTGGTACCTCAGTGGCCATTAATTGCCACATCTCCAAATTTTTACAATCAAAATTTTATCACTAGTATGTTTATGAATTTTTACCCACTCTCTAAATTCGATTTTTTCATTTAATAATTACTACTTTCAAATATAAAGTTTGATTTACAATTTATTAATTTAACAACTCTAATGAGAGCTCCCTTTTCTTCAATAGATTGCTAATACTTCTTAAACTAAACAGAATTGAAGTACATACTCCATCCACTCAATGAAGTGCAATCATTTGGCATCAAGTAAAACCTAAGTTGCCGGTTCTGGTACAGGTATGGCAGTACAGCAATTTTTTTTTCCTTGGGTATGGGTACAGTTGTATGTATGTATGTATGTATGTACATATACACACATAACATATATACATACATATACATATATACATACACATATACATACATAAATACATACATATGCATATACATTTAACAGCAAATCATACCCAATGTCTCCACAAAGCTGACATTTCCTGTTACTGCACCAATTACCTACCTGTTTATGTATGTATGTATCATGTATCTATATATTATTATATACATACACATGTATCATACATAAATGTATCATGTATGTATATATTATTATATGTATCATGTATGTATGTATATATTATTATATACATGCACATATAACGTATGTGCATACATAAATACATACATATGCATATACATTTAACAGCAACCCATACCCAATGTCTCCAAAAATTTCCTGTTACTGCACCAATTACCTAACTATTTATGTATGTATATATACATACACATATAACATATGTATATATACATACACATATAACATATATACATACATAAATACATACATATGCATATACATTTGACAAAAAACCATACCTAATGTCTCCAAAAAGCCAGCATTTCCTGTTACTGCACCAATTACCTACCTGTTACTTGTTAACTCAAATTAAAAATGCTTAAAAAAGTTACTTTTTTTGTTTTTATTTTGGGGGCACCCAGGGGTCCCCCAAGGTTTGGCTGGGTTCTTCCTGGGTTCTCCCAGGGTCCTTCCCAGGCACCCCGGGTTCACCCACAGGGAACCCAGGGTGCCTGGGAAGGACCTGGGAGAACCCACAGTGAACCCAAACCGAGCAGAACCCACAACGAATTTTTCCAGGTACGAAGGGGTAAATAGGAGGACCTGGTAACTTAGAGTAAAACAAAGGAGTTAGCTTACATGCATTCCAATGTGAGCCTTTTGCTCAAAAACATGATGAGTACAAGGGCAACAAAGTTGTGGGATGCAAAACTAGAGAAAACTAACTTGTATCGCTCTTTTGTTGCACAATCTTCAGATTTTGAGGAGTAGCCAAGATATTTTTAGTCCGAGTGGCAATGGGGTTCCATTTGGTTCTCCTAATCTACTTGCATCATCTAATGTTAATGTTGATGATGATTTTGGTCTTGATGATGACCCATATGATGCTGATTAGTGACTAATAATTGTATTATTTTAATATTAAACAATGATTATCTATCATAACATTCAAGTTTGATCCTTTTGATATTGAATTATTGAATTTAAATTAAAACATTATATTTCAAATTTTAAAATTTGTAATGGTTTTGTGCAGCATATGCATGGTATATGGAATTCTGAACTTAATTCTGGTTTTAGGTTGCAAATATATGTGTGTGTGCGCGCATGTGTGTGTGTGTGTGTGTGTGCAGGCTTTTTGTATGGACATGTCCAAAACGTACCCAGCCTCCCCCAAAAAATCGGCCATACCAGCAAACTGTACCCACATACCTGTACCCATACCCATACCCAATTCAGCAACTTACCCTAAGACAATCCACTTCCAAAAGTAAAAATCCAAACACCCTGGATCAGGAAAGAAAAACAAAATTTAGAAATTCAACCACTTGAATCTCTTTACAAGCAATAGTATCTCCTAGGAATCTCATAGTAGTGGGACACCCAAATGTGCTCTACTACCTCAAACTCTTAGAAGAAGAAAAGGTAACATATGCTATCAACTGAAGAGATGAGGTGATCAGTCTGTACATGCAACTGCTAAGAACAAGCCCTCAAATTAGCAAGAGGAAACCCGAGTTCATGAGAAATTTCAGTTATAGTTTTAGTAACTAATTGTTTGGTAGACACAGCATGTACTTTAAAAGAAGAACTTGCCATCCTTGGATATGTTGAGAGATTTTAACAGCCAACTGTTCATATGTTTTATTTAAAAAGACATGCCCTACTTGCTACTGGAAGACCGGCAGGTATAGGAGCTTGAACTTGTGATATTGGCTATAATGTTAAGTTGTATTTTCTTTTCTGCATACTAATATATTTTTTTTATTGCCAAAAAAAGGTTTTTCAGCAAAATATAAATGCATAGATAATAAGTTTCTAAGTGACTAGAAGTTTTTCAGAAAAAAATGGTGGGAGTTGGCAAATTTCAAAGACAGCTGAAATTAATTTTCTCCATCAGAGGAAAATAACAGTCTGAAGACAGACAAGGAGTTATTCAGTGTAACAGGATGTATTAAGGTGAAGGGCCATAAACATATAAGGAAAACAAAGTCTTGTACAAAACTTTAAAGGAAACATTGTGGAAAAATACAGATTAATGGAAAGAGGAAAATACTTTCTAAAGAAGTTCATATAAAAAGAATAAATAGGTGAAAGATGAATTACAAGTACCAAATGACCAATTATAATTGCAACACAAAAGATAAAATTGGCAGCATCAAGTGAAATACTACGCTATGTGTTAAAGATCTCAATGCTCGTATGGCTTGTTGAAATACAGATCTCAAATTTTACATGAGATATAGAAATCAAGTAGATATGAGGGCTTGTCAAATAAAAGCAGAAATCTGTAATCATCCTTCTACCACTTGCTTCTTTGGAAAACAATTTTGGAAAAATAAATTATTACACCCAACCAAAATTAGCGTAGGGTGCACCATAATTATGCAATACCCATGTGCTCTTGTGGTCAGAAAGTAATGAAGATAGTTTACAGTTTTTTTGAGGAACTGGGCTTCCCAAAGCTAAACTTTGAAGGATAAATATTCTGGGAAGAGCTGGTTCTGTCGCTTACTTATTTCAAGAAGGGGAAGACATTTTTCTTCTGTGATCCCTTGGGGGAAGCATTTGAATAATCATGTAGAAGTGAAATGACAAGCCAGCTTAACAGGATTATAAGAAATAAGTGAAGCACAGAAATATTATTTTGATTGTCTTGATAAACTTTTAGGTTAAAGTTTCATAGGACAGGCTTATTAAGAACAAGATAGAGTAGATTAAGAGCTTAAGAATGAGTCTTGAGAATAAGATAGAGTAAATTAGGGACTCCTGTAATCTTTTTCTCACCTTAGAGAAAGCTTTCTGATTATTTTTTTTAATACAAGGAGATCCCCTAATGAAGTAAGGGATATCCTATCCAACATAGAGCCCAATCAAAAAAATGTGCATGATCAAAAGAATCAGGGACTCAGGGTATCTTTGTTTTTGTTAGTCAAAAAAAGTTGAGATCAATCTTATATCTGGAATGATGGCTCATAACCCCGAACTTTCTTAATCTGCATGTAGTCTTGGGTACAGTCTTTCTGGTCTACTTCTCCATCCTTTTACTCTTCGCAAATAAAAACTGCAAAACATGAATACTTAAGATAGAGGGATTCACCTTTATGATAAACATATGCTCAAAATCAGAAAAAGGGTAGATTCAATTGCTAATGTAGAATATAAACAGCCCTTTCTTGCAAACAAAAATTAAAAACTCTGGAAAAAAAACTAATAACAGGGAACTAACTGGGACATAAAAGAAATAACACATAATAAAATTAAAAATTCATACTCTGTCTGCAAATAGGCTTTCTTTATTGTTTGTCTTGAATAATGCCAGTTGGAACTCCTCCTGCATCAAATTAAGGAACAGGTCACTATATCTGTTTACACATGACAAACTTCTGCAAAAAGAGAGAGGTTTAAAAACAACTTTAAATATTTCTGAACTCAAAAGCTTACTAGTTTTCAGAATATACAGTTTATCCATGTGTATAAGCTGTTATATAAAATAAAAATAAGCACATGCAGAGGGAGAAAACATAAGAAAAGACTCTTGCCACACAAAGAAAATTTTAAAGGGATTCAAGTATCCTTCAAGATGATACAGAAAACTGTATTTCAAATAAACCATCAACTAGAGAGGTGACACATACTGCAAGGATGTCTCTGAGGCCGGCACCTTCTGGTTTTTACCTGCAGTTATCTGTTTGTCTTCTTTTGTTTTGCAGAGGCTTGTGGCTCACAGGAGTTTGACCAATTGATATTAGTTTCAGAGACATCCTTTGCCTCCTTCCTCAAGCTTTCTTAACTTGAAGGGTCTATCTGGTTTGTAGGATATGGGCCTTTTTCAACTGACATTCAAAAGTAGTGCATGAACTCTATTATAAGAATTAAGGAGCCGCCACTATCAGGCTAGATCATATTAATCACTGACCCAATCACACTGCATATAGTCATGCTTCAGTGGACATTTTTCCCTAGAAAGATATTATTATGCAAAGTTCTTTTGCAGTCCTTGAGCAGGAACTTAATGCGAGTTGTCCATGAAGACAAAGAATTTCTGACTGAAATTTTAGAAAATCTTTTGGAAATGGTATTTATGCTATTGTTAGGTCAGTCATGTCCCATATATGTTTGGATGTGCTCTTCCTTCAAGAGGTTGAATTTATCACCTTCAAGTTGTGTGTATTAATGTACAAGTGGAATGTAAAATGCCACTTCTTATGAGAGGATAAAGAGGGCAGGGATCAGGAAGGGAAAGAGCAGGGGTTGGTGCTCTATGTGTTCTGGCCTCTTTGCCTATGCCTCATATTTTATTTAAGGGAGAAGACACCATGGCCAATGTTGTTGGTTGAAAGCAGCTCTTATGAGAGGATAAAGAGGGCAGGGGTTGTGCTCTATGTGTTCTGGCCTCTTTGCCTATGCCTCATATTTTATATAAGGGAGAAGACACCATGGCCAATGTTGTTGGTTGACAGCAGCTGGCAAGGTGTGGGCATCTTATTCAGTGCATACACCCAATTATCTCATTGGTAGAATCAAAGCTTTGGAGATGAACAGCCCAGTGACCAACAAATTGGAGGATGCTGAATTTACTCCCTTCCCTCAAGACCTCACTTCAAATGTCCTGGGGGCTTGAGGGCAGAGCATAGATGTCCCTCTACTGTCCCTAGCCATGAAGGAAGGTGACCTAGCTGTCCTGAGAAGTCTCTGACTGATGGAACAAAGAAAAAAATTGCACTCGATACATAGGTCATTATAACCCAAAAAAAATGTTTTTACTATCCTCTATAACTATAATAGAGATGGTTTAAATTTTGTCAGTTGTTCCTTACTCATTTTGAAGAATGAATATTTTTGGTGACAGTTCTCTAAGCAGCAAAAGGCTACCAAATAGGAGAAATACTTTGTTGAGAAATGCTCAGATAGAGAAGAGAGCATACATATGCTCACATTAGCTGTACTGAAGCCTGAATGTGATGAGTAGGAAAACATAAAACGAGGAAAATATTAACTGATCCAGTATTTTAATTTATTTGTGCTCTAAATACACAATGTTTAATCCTACATAGAAATGGGTACCCTTTAGAATATTAATAATGATTAGTTTCACAAATTGAAGGCTATGCTTATCGTACATTGGTTATTGGTTAAATATATATACCATAGTTGGAAAACTCGGACTCGCCGCGGACTCGGCAGCCCAAAAATATGACTCAGACTCGGGACTCGGCACGGACTCGGGAAAAGACTCAGCTAGGACTCGGCAAAAAAAAAAACCGTAGTTTTACAAAAAACAAGAACAAATTAATGCATTTAGAGAACATAAGAGCCTAATTTGATTATCAAACACTCATAATTCAAAGATTACACATGTCATATGATCATCAAACACTCAATAATTGAAATTTAATCATTCATAGTCATCAAATACTCATAGTTTCAATGTATAACATCATAAGATTATAAAAGTTTACATATAATCTTGGCTTCTTTCAACCCCAATTCAATTTGCAGACCTCTATTTCACAAAATTGAGTGTTAAAATGAAAGAAAAAGTTTAAAAAAACATGGGTTTTTAACCCCTTTTGACTCCCAGCCACACAAGAGAGTTTTGGGTTGCGACTCCCGAGTCCAACCTCAGGACTCTTTTTAACCCCTTTTGACTCCCAGCCACACAGGAGAGTCCTGAGTTGGGACTCCCGAGTCCTGAGGTTGGACTCCCAAGTCCCGACCCAGGACTCTCCTAGACTCGACTCCCGAGTCCGTGGCGAGTCGACTCGGCTGGCCTATGGACTCCCGAGTCCGCGGCAAGTCCGCCGAGTCCGCAAACTATGATATATACCATCCCTATTTCTCCCCATAATTCGGGAAAGATGATTATTGTCCCAGAAAGTCTCCTCATGTCCCTTTCACCAGAACTCTATGAAGCATAGGAATTAATGGAAGCAAACCTTTAGTATTAAGAAAGGTAAGCTTGAAATGACTGCAAAGGAATTCTTGGTGTCACTGACATAGCATGTTGCCAAAAATACATTACCCCTACAGGTTGTTGCATAAGGTCCTTCAGACAAAAAGGAATAAATCATATTCAGTCAACCTTGGCAACTTTTATACAAATTTATAAACAGCCACATTCTCATTGGGTGAGATCACGCTATTTCCACTTAAATGGTAAATGGTGTCAATTCTCAACACTCTCCATACAATCCATTCAATAGGGATCAGTAGTTAGAATTTTTTAGGAGGCGGCTGCCATATAGTGTAAAACAAAGTTTATTAAAGGTTGCAACAAGATGTTAGAACAAATAAAAGCATGGAATATCAATTTAGTTTCCATCTTTTCTAAGAAGCTTCCATATAGAGCAAGACAAATTTTCTAAGATGTTGGGACAAGATGGTTGATAGAACAAAAAAGGGAAGGAAATCAATTTCAGGGAGGGTTGTGTCTAAATCCCAATCCTACAGAGCTCTGAACATTAGACTTAGGGGGCACATAGAGAGGTCAAATGACCATGTCATATGACAAATAATTGCAGGAATCAGGATGATAACTTTAGAGGGCATGGAATTGACATCTGTCAAATGTTTAATGATGCTTAGTCTTGCAAAAGAAAAGATATACTATTTGTATATTTGTTCTTTTTTTGAACTCTTTTTAACTATATATTTCATCCAGAAACATCCCCAAAACTTGGGTAAAATATTAGTCGCACCTTATAGTTAGGCTGTTCAGCATAAGGGTCAATGGAAACAAATTCTTGACATAAAGAAACCTAGGCATGTTGTCCATTAGATGAGTGAGAAGTAACTGGGTTCAAGTCAGGATTGACTGATTTTATGCAAATTCACTTGCTGCTACATTCTCACTAGATTAGATCATTATCCTATCTCCACTTAAACCATAATTGATGTCGATTCTCAATATGACTCACACTATTGGTTCAAGTTACGTATCTCTCTCCTCCACTCAAAAAGAGTGTCATATTACTAGCAAGAATATCATATTTGGCACCTGATCCACTTGGGGGCGGTGGTTGGACTCTTTGCTGGAAGACCGACATCTTGTGCAAAATAAAGTTTCTTAGAGGTTGGGAATGATAATTGGCAGAGCAAAGAAAGAGAAGGAAAATCAAGTTCATTTCCATCTTTAGCAAGCCAGACAAAGGGTGGGAACGGGTAATTAAATGAACTAAATTCAAAGTCAACGAGTGAGTTGAAAATATGTGATTCAATTTTTTTGAGAAAACAAGGCAAAAGGGGCTAGAATTAGAAGGTTCATACACTGGATGGTTGAAACTTGAAGATAGTGCATCTTCCAAATTCTCTTTCCAACACTTCAGCAATAAAAACTCAAATAGGATTTTATTTCTTCAAGATTATAGTAGACACCTTATGGAGGATAAGATGCAAATCTTGATAACCTTTCTTGATCATTTCCAAATAAGTCGATTATGTGGGCTCTAATCCTTTGTGACTCTTCTAAGGAGTTGGTAAAACATCTCATCCCTTGAATGATTGAAACTTATGAAAGGATTTACCTTTCTAAGGGAAGAGATCTAGAGTAATTAGTGGTTGCCATGAAGGATCTCAAGAATGAGAAGAGTCCAAGCCCTTTTAATCTTCCAAAATATTTTTTCAAAAGGATGAGCAATTTGATTAGTCCAACTTTTCTAAAAACACACCAGTAATATATAGGAACTAGGAATGAGGGATTTTGTCGATACAATTCTTATCATGTGTAATCCCTAAAGGTTTCAAAGTTGAGTTTTGAACATCTCTTAAAATATTGTATTTTACCTTTTTCAGGGAAGAGATCTAGAGTACTTAGTGGTTGCCATGAAGGATCTCTAGAATGATAAGTGTCCAAGCCCTTTTGATTTTCTAGTAGACTTTTTTTAAGAGGATGAGCAATGTGATTAGTCCAAATTTTCTAAAAAAACACTATGAATCTACAAGAATTAGGAATGACAGATTTTGTCAATACAAGTCTTATCATGTGTACTCTCTAATTTAACATCTCTTACAAAATTGTATTAAAAGAGTTGTAATGAAATAACTTGCACAAGAGAAGAATATAATAGGAAATATGCTGCAAAACTTGATAATGCTTGAGAATAATAAGCCATTTCAAGGAGGAAAACCTCCACAAGTCTCCAATAAGAACACAATTTGCAATGTGATCATCATTAACTAACCACTAGCTCCTATATATATGCTCTACCTTGGATGCCACCTAGATTGTTAACTACCTATATAAGACTATACAAGTGATTATATAACTTAATTAAGGATTATACTAGCCACAAGTCAGCTACACATATCCCAATATAATTGATGGGTTAAGGGCATAGTACACCCCTTCTTTAGAGAAAAGTTGTCCTCAACGTTGGTCAATTGTGGATGCTTTTGCACTAAATCTTCATTTTCCGATGTAGCATCTTCAATTGGCGAATTCTTCCATTTGATCAAATACTTTGTGATTGCCCCCATTTGCAGCCTCTTAGTGCATGTTTGAAGGATTCCCTCTAGTTCCACAATCATTCTACCTTCCTCATCGAGCTTTGGTAACTCAATCTGGGCTGCAACTCTTTGTCCAATAAAATTTGTCAAGCATGAAACATAGAAGACCAAGTGTATTTTTTTTTGACAGGTGTAACTCCAATTTGTATGCTACACTATCAATCCTTTGCAAAAACTTAAAAGGACCATAATACTTGGGTTCAAGCTTGTTATCCTTCTTCTATTGTTTCAATGGCATTTGCTTATATGGTTGTAATCGCACACAAACCTAATCTCCCACTTCAAAATTCCTTTCACTATGATACTGATCTATTTGTTACTTCATCTGATTATTGCCAAGTTCTCCCTGAGACTTGCACGTACCTCTTGTTGATGTTGGATGTGTTCTTCAATTGTCCAAAACTTTGGGTGTGCCTGCAACGAAGAGGCAAATGATGGTGGATGATATCCATAGTTTGAAAACTCAAATTCAACAACCCAAAAGTTTGACTTGGACTCGAGACGCAACAAAAATCGACAAAGAAGAACCATAATTACACAAAGAAAATAGAAACTAATGCATTTAGAGAACACATAAATCTATTCTAATCATCAATCTGTCACAATTCAAAGATTACATAGCTCATATGACACCCTCAAGTCATAAAATATATAGTTCCATGGAGTATCAGAACAAGGGGACCAACAACCTAGATTTAGGGACAATAAAGGGGCAGCAATAAGTAGAGATCTAGGGGCAAAGACACCAATGAGGTCAAGGGGTAGTCCCCCTCATGGGGCTCTAGGGGTAACACCCTCAATAGGGTGAAAGAGCATCAACTCCAACCCCTCTTCCAAGATCAAACAAAGAAATCTAAGACCACATGAACATTCATATGGCATGTCATCTTTCATAATTTTATCACTATATTTTCGACTTTTCTCCAACACCAAGTGTTCACTATTTATGATCAAATCTTCATTCTTCCAAACCCTTCTCTCAACGATTCTTGTCACATGGATGCTAAAGACATCTTTTGTTGGGAAAAATAAGAACAAAAAATGTCAAAAATGAATTGCAAAAATAAAAAATTGTAAGGGATTTTTTTAATTCAATGCTAGGGGAGTCCACACTAGAAACATGTGACTCGCCCTACAAAGCTTGGCCAAGTCTTCAAAAAAATTGAAACTCACAATAAGAACTCAACCCTAACTCAGGGTGCAAGTGCCAAAAATAAAGACATTTGGATGAAGCATGGAAAGAATTGTTGTACCATATTCTACTAGTGGCAGCCATTGTACCTATCTCTCTTGTTTATCCAAAGAAAAACATCATAGATAACCCTCTAAGCACTTATAGACCAACTCAATTTGTCCATCAACAAATAAGTTAGTCCAAAAATCACTTGTAAATTAGGATCATGATCACTTACTATGACTTTTGGAGCCTCACATAGTTTTTGAATAGTATCCATTAAGGTTGTTGCTATAATGCTTGCTACAAATAGATGTGATAAAGCACAAAAATATGCATATTTGGTGAGTCAATCCACAACCATCATGATCACATTTTCCTTCAAAACTAGGTAAACCTATGATGAAATCCATGGATACCTCATCCGACCTCTAGCTTGGAATAGATAAGGGTTGCAAAATACCTTGAGTCTTAATTTCCTCCCCTTTATTTTGCTAGCATACCATGCATTTTTCTACAAATTTCTAAACATCCCCTTTGAGCCCATCCCAAAAGAAATCTTGCATTCTATGATAAGTTTTCAAGAATCTTGAGTGCCAACCTACTAGAGAAGCATGTAGTTTTTCCAAAATCTTTAACTTGGGTTTGAGTTTGTACATAGGTACAACATGTCCTTGTAAAGCATTTCCTTTTCATGCAAACTAACACACTTGAAACTTGTTAAAGCTTCTCAATGAGAGTTTGAGCATCCCTGTCATCCCACTCTTCTCATGCCTTATTTACCAAATCTACCTATAGTATGGAAATGGCATTCAAAATGACCCTATGGGTTCATCCCTTTGAGATAGAGCATCAACCACAACATTTTCCTTTCCTTTCCTATATGTCATATCCCAACATCTTTGTGACTCATTTTTGCTGTTCTTCAAATGGCAACCATTGTTCCAAAAAGTCCTTGAGACTATCAAGATCTATCTTTTACTTAAATTGTTCTCCCATTAGATAAGGTCTCCATTGTTTGACTACATGTAGGATAGCCAACATTTCCTTCTCATAAATTGGCATCAACAAATTCTTACCTTTGAGTTGGTGATTCTCAAATGTTATGGGTCTTCCTTCATACATGAGTATTGCTCCTATGCCATCTCTAAAGCGTCACATTCCATAATTAATGTTTTAAGGAAATTTGGAGTAGCTAGAACTAGAGTTGTGCACATGATTTTCTTTAATGCCCTAGTAGCTACCTCATTCCACTGAAAGGAATCCTTCTTCAACAAAGATGTGAGAGGCGATGCTATGCTACCATAATTCTTTACAAATCAGCGATAGTAAATAGTAATCCCTAAGAAACCCAATAGGTTATTCGGGGTCTCAGGCAATTTCCATTCAACTATGGCCTTGATCGTGAGGATCCACCTTGACTTCCTTATGTGAAACAATATGGCCTAGGTAATCCACTTCTTTGACTCTAAATCACATTTGGATGCCTTGACATAAAGTTGATGATGTTCAAGAATGTCCAAAGCCTATTCAGATGCTACAAGTGTTCCTCCCAAATTTTACTATATATTAAGATGTCATCAAAAAATACCAAAACAAATTTCCAAAGAAATGGCATAAAGATAGAGTTCATCAAACTTTGAAATTTAGAGCATTTGTGAGGCAAAAAGGCATCACCAAAAATTCAATGTGGCCCTCATGGGTTTGAAAAGTTGCTTATGTATATCCTCATCGCAATTCTAATTTGATCATAACCAAAAAGAAGATTAATTTTGGTAAAATAAACAACACCATTAAACCCATATAACAAATCATCAATTATTAGAATGGGAAATTGATCTTTTATGGTGTATTTGTTAAGCTCTCAATAATCAAGACACATCCTCTCTATAATTAGGACACATCTACCAGGTGTCATCTTTCTTGCACACCATTACCAATGGAGAAGAATAAGCACTCTAACCATGCCTACTAATACCTACCTCTACCATCTCCTAAACCATCTTCTCAAGCTCACTTTTTTGTACATAAGGATAAATGTAGGGCCTAATGTTGGGTGGTTGGATCCCTAGTACTAGTTGAATGGCATGATCATGATCCCTTTTAGGAGACAGTCCTTTCGGCATATGTCCAAATGCTACTAAATCACTATCTATAATTGCTTGCAAATCTGGTTGTGTACAAACCTTTGAGGGATAAGGTGGTAATGAAAACAATTGGGCCACAATGCCATCAGCCCCTTTTTTAAGCCCCAACCCCTTGGAGAATTTGCACACAACCCTGTCGATTCAACTGTCCTACCCTCTAAGTGAGAACATATGAATAGCTCTTGGAAGTTAATCTCAAGAGTCCACAATGCAATAAGCAACTATAGTCCCAAGACAATATTTGTAGAACCCATGGAAATAGCAAACGTTGAACAATCAAGTTGGTATTCTCCTGCAGTCAATTTAATGCTATGGCATTTCCCCAAGCAATTAACAATTCAAATGAGTAGCTAACTTCTTGTTGATGAAGTTGTGAGTGCTTCTTTATTCTATCAACATTGTTACTCTCTTTCTTCAAGAAACCCACTACCTTTAAAATTTGTCTAGTGCTAATTCAAAAAAATGCATGCCAAGAAATGGTTGGTTGAGTATCTCCCAATTCCTCGTATGTTTCATTGTCACCCCCTTATATTGCTTCTTCCTCCTCTTCTTCCTCACTTGGCCCTTCAATGTAGAACAATTTCTTTTCAATAAATTTTTGTTCTCGAATGTATTTTCTATCATAGTTAAAACATAACCCTTTTGCTCTCTTCTCTTCAACTCGTTGTGGAGTTAATCTGGTAGGCTAAGGAAGTGACCATGTAGAAATGCTTCTATCTCATATGTTAACAAATCCTTGCCATCTACTGGCCAAAAACTTTTCCTTTACCTACCTTGCCAAAATCATTGCTTGGGATATATAAGTTGGATGGAACATGTGTACCTAATATTTGATGTGGTCCTTTAAATCCCCAAAAAATAATTCCTTCAAACTTTCCTCTATAACAAGCTCCACTCTTAAAGACGGTTTGGAATTGATAAGTGTAGTCCTTGACCATATACCTATTTTCTTTAATATTGTATGTTTGTCAAAGTAGTTATTTATAAAATTGCACCCTAATGTGTAGTGCATTCCTCTTGGAAAAAAAAACCATGTGACAACACGTCTCTTCTTTTTCTTCTCTTCCCATAGCCAATGATAGCAAATAAATTGGTCTAGTTTCAAGTATAAGGATGCCATTGCAACCTATTTTTGATATGAAGCATGATGAAGATCAAAGAACTAATCCATTTGGAAAAAGCAAATCGGTTGGATCCTTGCCACTGAACTTTCACATATCCAACTTTGGTGTGAAGTACTTAGGCATAGAATTATTTAGGTGATGATCCATCTTTAGATTTGAGTCAAAACCAAAAGCATCATGTTCCTTAGAAGACACATTTTCTTCCCAAGTCTTGTGGTGTGACTCTCTCAATTAGGAATCTCTAGAACCTTGGTGAGAAGTTATTAGTTCAAACATTGCTAAGAGATCTCATATCTTAGCTTCCACCCTTGACAAAATTTCATCCTTCATCTTCTTTGTTTCTTCCCTTATCTCATCAATGGTTATGGTATCCCTCTCCTCTACTAATGGATCCTCTTTGTCAAGAATCTTTCCAAGAGTGACTAGATTCCTTCCCTTGCCTCTTGTTGAAGCCCCCGCAATGATGAGTCCAAAATAGTTTTCACAATCTTATTCAAAAAAAATTAAAATAATCTGAAATTGTTATCATAGATCTCACTTGTCAAAAAAAATCTCCAAGAAATTCATTGATTTGCAACCTTGAGAGTGAAATTGATGGAAAACCTAATTTTGCAATAACTCCTTCAATTCTGCTCCAAATAACATCAAATCTAGACTATAGTAGCTTCAAAATGTTCTTGATCAATCCTTCCAAATTTAGAAAGTAAATCATTATTTTATAGCCTTTGGAGGGAATTTCATAGAAACTCCAATTTTGCAATAATTCCTTCAAATTTACTCCAAATGACCTTAAATCTGGATACAGCAACTTCCACATGTCCTTAAGCAACCATCTAAAAAATATAAAAAAAAAAATTGCCAACTTAAGATGCACTTCACAATTCGACCTCTTAAATAAAAAAATAAAATCACATTGTTTCTTGCCTTCCGAATGCCAAGTTACGCTTTGATACCACTTGTAATGAAATAACTTGCACAAGACAATGATATGGTAAGAAAGATGCTGCAAATACTTGATAATGCTTGAGAATAATAAGCCACTTTGAGGGAGCAAACTTCCAATAAGAACACAATTCACAATATGACCAAAACAAACCACTAACTCCAATATATACCCCACTTATGTCTTGGATGCCACCAAGGCTGATTTAACTACCCATATAAGACTATATAAATGATTATATAACTTACTTAGAGGTTATGCTAGCCACAATTCAGCTACACATATCCTAATATAATCAATGGGTTAAGGGCATAGCAAGCGTTGGCTAGAAAGATTAAGTCAATGAGCACCCCCAAAATGTTAAAAAAGAATAGTGGTTTTATTAAAGGAAAATTTATCCTTGATAATCTTATAACAGCTTGGGAAGGCTAAAAGGATTAGAATGGACTCATGAATCTGGTCAAGATGACATTTTTAATATTAATTTTAATAAGGCCTATGACAGGATTGAATGAGATTTCATTTTGACTATGATGGATAGGTTGGGTTTCAGCTCCTTTTTACATGGATGAGTAAAGGCTATATTTTCAAGTCATGCACAAGGGCTAGTGACATTGTGAATGGAGTTCTTCGTGAAAGTATAAAGTGTGGGGAAGGCTGTTACTCAAATGCAGTTCTACATAGACCTAGACTTCAGAGCACATTTAAAGTGGGTTAATTCCCCATATTTTACAACCCAGAATTTTAGGATGATAGGTCTCATTGTGAAGAGTTAGAAAATATCAAATTTATGTAATGCTGACATCATTTTCTACTTGTTAACTTTTTTTAATAATTCTGATTAAAATATGAAAATTAAGTCATGTTTAACCAAATCATCTATAATCGAGTCTTGATACAAAATTTGTAAAACTCTATCCTAATCGAACTTGAAAATTTATAGAATATATAAAAAAAATTGAAAAGAAAAAATATATATTCTGTAGCCATCCTTGCAATCCCAAAAGCACCTATCACTGAATTGTGATATGGTATCTTTCAATGAGAATGTGCTCCATGGCACTTTAAATTTAAAATTTTACAAGTAAACAAACATCTATCCCCCAACATGTCAAAAAGTCATCACACAACAAACAGCACCAAAGAAGGGTGTGGAGTTCAAATGCTAGACCTCCTTCCCCTAAACACTTGGGCTTGGCAATTTGGCAAGCCCACTTCATGCACCTATAAGAGCATATGTACCCTTTAAGCAACACCCACTGCTGATCCCCCTTAGGTAGGCATGCCACATGACCTCCCAACTACTCTTCTCGAACCCCGTGCCACACTACTGCTCAAATACCCATACAACCTGCACTAACCGCATGGCAGCAAACCTATGCAATTATTTGAGGTAATTTTAAGGCCAAAATGGAGGATTTTTTCATTGAGCTAAATACAGACCCTTGAGGATTTAATGAGATTTCCTTATGAATAGGGTGGATTAGTTTGATTTTGTCTCCTTTTTACAAAGATGGGTAGACTTTCTTTCCATGATGCACTACAAGGATTTGTGTGAAAAGGTGTTCAGGTAAAATTATAAAGCTCGTATAAATTATGTCTCCATCACAATCATACAGAAACCTAAAATTTAAGGACATGTAGAGGGGTAAGATCACCACATTATACTATAAAAAGTTGTAGATAGATGTGCAAATGGGATTTGGGTAAAGCAATAAAGTTGGAGTAGAGTTATGTTTGAGTCATAATTCTACAGAGACCTAAACTTTAGAGGGCATGTAGAGCAGTAAGATCACAATATCATATGGTAAAAAATTGCACGATGGTAGATCTCATTGTGAAGAATCTGGAAATATTAATTTTATGTAAATTTTATTCCATTTTAAAGTTATTAATAACTTTTATAATAATCCTGATAAAAATAAGAAAATGAATTGTTTTCTTTAAAAAATCATATGAAATAGAATGTTGAACAAAAATTAGTAAAATTTTATCCTGATCAGGCTTGAAAATTTACAGAATATATAAAAAACAAAGCATTTTGTGGCAATCCTGGCAATCTAAAAAATGCCTATCACTGCATTGTGATACCTTGTCTTTCACAAGTTATATTAAAAATCTCTCCAATTTTAGTACAACTTAATTCTAATTAATCTTGAACATTTCAAGAACATGTAAAAAGTAAAAGATAAGGAAAAAAAACATGTATTTCTTGGGGTATTGCAGTGATCTGAAAAATGTCTGTCCTTATAAAAGTATGACAAAATAAATGACCAGTTTTTGAAAAAGCATTGGAAAGTGGGTCAAAACTTTTTATATTTCAACTAAAAAAGATCATAAAACTTAACTCAAAACATTATAATTCATTATTTTATAATTTATATCATTGTCAAGTTCTTAATAGTTCACAAATTATTTGCTCAAAACATCTATCATTATAAAACTATAACAAGAGAAATGACCAATTCTTTAAAAAAAAGGTTGGAAGGTGGGTCAATATATTTAACAATTCAACTAAAATATATCATACAATTCCTAAATCAAACAACAAAAATTCATTAGTTTAACTTTATATTATTGTAAAATTTATAACAGTTCACAAATTATTCGCTCAAAGTTCACTTGTTACTTATCCAAAGTTCATTCTATTTAAGGAAAATAAAAAAAGGAACCAAAAACAATACTTGATAGTTTCTGATTACTTAATGATGTTAAAAATTGCCGTTTGAACATAAATGCTTAAAATATCCAGAGTTCATTTACTGAGAGAAAATTTAGAAGGAAATAGCAATATTGTATTGGATGTGATGCTATGAAGAGGTTACAAAAGTTCAAATACCTTGTTGATAAGACCGTCGTCAATAACACCACTGCTAATCTTCTTAAATAGCTCATACAAAGCTTCTACCTCACTAACACTAACTGCAAAGAATGTACAATCACAAACAACAACAATATACTTCAATCATTGTCTATGAAATTAAAACTGCAGAAACACTTATATGGCAAGACTTGAACTTTATGAAAACACCTTATTTGATATTTTGAGGATCTAAAAATAACATGTGTGAGCAGGGGAATACTTACAAACCGTATCCCTTGCTATTTTCCCAGGATCTTCAAGGACCTCGTGTCTATGAAAATTTAATCCACAACACTGTAACAGACCCTCTAGGCACTGCAACATGATATTTCCAACTCGTCATCACACTCCATACCTGCAATAAGAAATAAGAAAAAATTATTCGATATCCATATAACAAAAATAATCATCAATAAATAGGATTAAAGGAAGATTTCCAATCATATACAATGCTAAATGAATACGTGACAACTATAAAAGATACAAATCTCCTGCTTGAAGAATGTAATAGATAATTCATGCCTATGTAACCTTAAGAAATTCACAATGCTAACAAACATGTTTAATTTTGGCTAACAAAAACCTAGCAGTATACTTAGGCAAAGATGGAAGTCAAGAGGAGAGGAGCTCAAACCCTCTCGCTCTTAATCAATTTTTCAACATTGTTTATTCAGCAGGTCTCAAACCATTAGTGTGTCTAACCCTCTTATTTTGCATAACCTTTTTGTATTCTATAACAACCATTTTGAGGCTCGATTTTCCTTTTCATGAGCTCTCTATATTGTTTATTAATTGATGAGAATGCAAGACAGTTAAAGTAGAAAAGAGATAAATTTATTTATTTATTTCATGCATCTTCAAGGTATGTTTTACTAAGTTTGTAACCAACCAATTTGTAGCTAGAGTAAAACTAACTCATCTCTAGGAATGGGTTAAATATATAATTTGTGACTATCATGTAATACCTAATTTGAAACTCTATTGTACAATACTTAATGAGTGTCATATTTAAATTCCATTATCCTCCCACAATAGTCATAATAATGCTTGTCAATGAATATGACAACTTGATCAGTTCAAGGGCTTCGCTATGATTTTCATATGTTTCCTCTTCAGTTGCACAATATGACAACTCAATTTCTCCACTGCCAATAAACCACTGATGTAATAATGGTTTCCGTCAACCTGTCTTGTACATGCACAAAATCCCAAGTTACTACCTGATCTGGGTACAGCTTGATAACATAAATTAGTAGTAATTGTTTTATTTTGTGCCACCTAATTTATCAGCAAGCAATCATCTTAATCGCATTGCTTCTCTAGCTGTAACAACTCCTTTATTTCTTCCTTCTGTGGAAAAAACTACAATTGTTTCACTTTTTGCTAAACTGTTAAAAAATTATATTCCCAAGCTAAAATAATATCCGGTTGTAAATTCTCTCATCTGCAGATCCTGCCCAATCAGCATAAGCAAATCCAAGATGAAAAACATCAGTTATGTATTGACATTGCTACTGTCTACAGTACCCTGCATATATTTTGAGCAACGTTTGTTGTCTTCCAATGGTTAATTCCAGATTTGTTCATGAATTAGCATTATAACTAACAACACTAAGATCAGTGCTTCTGTCTGTAAGATATACCAGGCTATCTACCAACTTATAAAATGATTAACTCATCCACATGTCCTGAGTCACCATCAGCTAATAATTTCATCCCAAACTTTTGTAGTAGCATAGACATATTTGCAAGTACTCATATGCAATTTTTCTAATAAAAAATTCACATATTTCATTTACAAGATAAAAACCCCATCATTAAGCAACCAAAATTCCACCCAAAGGCAGTTATATAACTATATAAGAGACATTAATTTATGATTTCAAAAATGAAGCCCAAGTCTGATTTCTTACCTGTTGAACTGTATCAATCTCATTACATATGAGGACTAAACATCCACATATGATAAGTATAATAATATCATCATCATTACTTCTGACATATGGATGTAGGTCGAAAGAGCTTCTTCTAAATCCAAATCTAGTAAGATAGTAAAATTTTGTATACTAGACATTCAAGACACTCTTTACCTAGAATAAACCCTGAAATGTGCTCCATACATCCAACTGATGAAATTTCAATCCAAATTATGATGCAATAATCAGAAACAACCAGACTGCTACCATCTCTATTATTCAAGAAAAGGTTTCTTTGTGATTTATGCCATCTTGTTACCATTTGTCACCTACCTTACTTCATTCTTATTTAAAGATCCATCAACTTTTCACTTGGATTTATATACCTGTTGGCTGTTTACTCCCAGTGGGCTTCTTTCTAGGTGGCAACTCAGTAAGAATCCATATCTTGTTATTTAAGAGGAAACCATACTCAACATATTTTTCAACCCTTTGCATCATCCTATGATTTAGGATTAAATGAACATGCAATGTCAACCATCAAGAAAAGTTACTATATGCTTGATAAAAATCATCAAAATTGTGTCTTTCACCTAACTTCTTGCTTTGTAGACAGAAAAATATTGTCATTCTCATCAATATCTATACTGATTGTCACATGTTATTTGTAAAGATATATACCATCCTATGTGCCTTAAAACAGTAACCAACAGACATCATCTTCTAAAACTGGGAGTTCTAGTTCGCTTCTTTATCTTCTGGAACCAAAACATGGGTAGGACGACTTAGCTTTGCTTCACATGCTTCCTCAGGTGTAATGTCTTTAAGTGAATCGGAAGAGCTTCTGTTGAGTAGATAAACTACAAAATTGGACTGCTTCAGCCCTCTATTTCTTTGGAACTGCTTTTCCTGTAAACATGCTTCTTACCATCTCTGTAATAGTCTTATTTCTCCCAAGTAATGCAGAAAAAGAATGACAGGAGTGACATAGATTAACCCATGAGGAAAATGCTAAATCCAAATCTCTAAAGGAACTCTTAGAAATCCTGCAAGAAGCAAAAGCTTAAAGTTTCAAAGTTGCAGCGATTTTCCACTTCAGCAGCATCATCTCTAATTCAATACTTTAGGGATGTCCAATACTTTCTTTTGCAGGATTCATCGCAGTAGCAGCCCCTTGACCTTTGGCAGGATTACCCCTTGAGCACCCATGTTTAGTGGACTTGAGAATGCCATTGATGTTCATTTCAATCAAACCAATTTACAGCAGGCACCTCCAAGCATCCGCTTTCACACACAGAGATTGATACTAAGAGTGTACTTCCACATCCATTTGATAAATGGAACAACCTAATGTACATTTCATTTTGCACATAGCAATTTAACAATTCCATGATTCATTCTGCAGCTTCATTTCATCTGAACTGTTACACTGATTTATGGTTGATAGAAGTTGCAGAATAGTTATGGTTGGCATTGTTATTCTTTCACTCATTTCAGACCTGCAATATGAGCAGATTCTTAGCAGATCATGTGAAATGTTTAAATTTAGTAAATTGCTTGGAGATGCAAATTCATTGCTTGTCACACTATGACCCATTCCAGCATTCCACCTGTGATTTTCAAAATTTAAATCTAGAGAAGCAGCAATTATAAAAAGTTCTAATAATAAATGCAAATGTTAAAGTGGCAATGCTTGGGCTACAATTATCACAAGAGGCTGGTTGCAGCCCATGTGTAATGTTTAATGTAAAAAGTTGCTTGTCCCTCTATAACTCATCCAAGCACTTCCAATAGGGCTTCCAAAATCTGCGTTCAGAGAGGCAGCAGCTATACAAGTTCCAAGTATACCCACAAATGATGAAGCAGCAATGTTTGGGCTACAATTGCCCAAGATAGGCCAAAGAAATCTCAACCCTTGAAATACAGCGAAGCCAATATCAATGTCACAAAAGTGTCATGCTGTTACACTTTTTGTCTTTCATTCAATCGGCTGTGATAATCCACATATATTATGCCCATAAAACTACTATCAGTGCAATTGTCCTTAGTTTCACATGTTACAACTCAAATTCCAAATAAGTTTCAACAGATTTTTAGGTTGCCAGGATCCATAAAACAATCAGCACCCTAGTTTAAAAGAAGACACAATACAACCGCGGGAATTCCACATCACATACTTCGAGTACGCTACCAAACTGTAAACAGGCTACAGATGGACTCCAGATGATATCGAAACAGTGCACAAGCACTCTACACACTAAACTTAGGGCCACGTCTCCCTAAGAAAACCTGTAATTTCTTTATTTACAAATTACGTGTACAACAGCACTAAATCGGGGATGTTTCGTATAACTTTTAAAGCAATTTGCATAAAAAAATCATTTTGCAGCCATTCATTAGCCCTATACGATAGAAAATTGTCATGCAGAATCATTTACTGTAAATCAACTGAAACGTCCGCTCAAAGTAATCCGCCATGAGAATACCACGGCTGAACCCCCGATCCGAGCACCCCATAATTCCAGAAATCCAAACATCTACTTCGGTCAATTATTAAAAGCATAATTAATATTTTAAGGACCTGCAGGCGTGATCCATGATTTACTGCAATTAATACCCTCAACGGTTTCAACAAAGCAACTCCAAATACAGTACAAGATCGAGGGGAAAACATAGCGTCGAGGCGGAAAATACAAAGAAATAGAACAGGAAACTGTTAAATAAAATTAGAAATCCATGAGAACTACCGAAAATTAAAATTGCTAAACACTATGGGTCCCAAAACCGTAACCATTCTCACAGTCCACCGTCACATATGCAGAAATCTGTGCCATTAAATGTAAATTAATGGAGTTCAAATCAAAAGAAAACCAAAAAAATCAGTTGTAGCTGCGATGGAGGCGATAAGCTTACCTCGACATTAATCGCCAAGAAGACGCCCTCCAGAAATTTTAGATTGGAATAAGGTTGGTATAGTGAGTTTAATTATGTTGCTTCCCCTCTTGTCGTCATCTCTGAAATTGTACCGTACCGCGCTACCTTGTGATTTTATCTTTTCTTTTGGGTTTTATTTCTACATTTTCTGCCGTTGCCTAAATCGTGGTAACGCCAAACATCTCAAATGGTAGTTACTTACTGAGCAGGAGGCTCCGTCCAGCGTGCATGTGGAGGATAAATAGTGTCTTAAAATCTATAATAGTAATTAGGAGATACGAGGAATTTACTAGCCCTAGAACATTCCTCCACACATGCAGTGTTGGAGGTGGTAATAGATACTAACAGAGAAGGAAATCGCTGCGTTGGATGGGACAGTTAGAAGATTCCCTTAAAATAAGTGCAGGAGGAAACGGACCGTAACTTTTTAGTACCGTGCATTAGAGTCTATTAATAGACATTTTGTGCCCTCCATTATTCAATCATAGATGCACGTTGTGACCTTACACGTTGGAAATCACTTTATAATTTTGTATTTGGTGTGTTAAGATTAATAATTTATGTTTGAAAATTAGTTTGTTTAATTATGTGTTAAGAGATATAATTTTGAATATTAAAATATTTTTTTATTTGTTTGAAGATTTTATATCAAATTTCTTAAATCGTTTAGTTTTTTGATATAGGAATATGAGGCTTTGGGTGAAATCTTTTCAATGGAGAGATAAGGACTAACAAGTATCTATTTTGTCAAAGTTGTGTAAGGCATGATCTCAACCTCATCTCTTATAGTGTCGAGATTTTACACTCAACAAGATTTGATCACGAGTGGGCCCATTCAAAATCATTCAACTTCAATGGACCAAGGGCCCATTGATTTTATTTAATTTTTAAATTAAATAGTGGGAAAAAAAAAGGGACTTATATTTGTGAGGTGTGTTTAGAGATGGGAAAGGCCCAATAATTGTGCACCTTAACTTTGCACCTCTCAAAATCATGTGGTGATTTTAAGCTACTTTCAAATTTCTACAAGAGTTTATTTGACAAGCCCCTCCTTAAACTTAATCTTTAAGTCCATATCACCAAATATTATGTCACATTAGCATACTTTTGGTGAGGTGTCATATAAGTTTCCAAAAAAGGCTAGGCTAATAGTTGTGGATTGAGTCATGGTAGTTGTGCATTAAAATATTTTTATTGATGCAGTGATGTGGCATCACATGATTTGTTATTTTTGGATTTAGTGAGCACACACTTTTTAACAAATTTGAAGTCATAACTAATAATGTTATATTAGGGTAAAAATAGAGATTTTTGTCACACTTTTATAAAAGGAAATGGTCAACACATATACAACTTTTTCAACTTTGATTATCTAAAAGTGTTATTTATATTTTGAATTTTGAAATAATGTAAACTAATGAAATGTAGAACTCTTCATGTCGTTTATACTTATTTTTTAAAATTAGTTGGATTTTTTTAATAAATTTAAGAGAATCTTTTTAAAAAAATAGAGGTCAATGGGAAGTCACAAAAAATAGCAAAACATTTTTTCTCTTATTTTTTCCTCCAAGTAGATTACTTGAAAATCTAGTGCATGGAAAAAATATTATGAATATTTTTTTTTAGTATTTTTTAAATTTGTTATAGTTTTCATAGAGCATCAAGTTTTATTTAACTTTTTATTTTTTTAAATTATACCCTTTTGGAAAGAATTCTCTCTACACCATATATTTTGAAATAAAATAAAATGCATTTTAATATTTTATTTTAAATTTCTAATCAATCATGTTTGATTGTAAAAACCTACTTATAATAAATTTTAAAAATATAATAAAACTAGTCATTATATATATATAAACTCTAAACTCTACAAAAAAGTATTTTCAAGTTTTCATGAAAATATTCCTAGATACATATCCACTTTATGTCTCATATGATAAGATTAAACACTTGTCATAATCTTATGATATCTTATCTCTCACCTTGGCCTATATGACCAAGGGGTTCCCTTTGTAATCATCCACCATTAATTCCAATTCTCAAGCTCATAAAAGCTTTGCATTCTCTTGAGAGGAATACAATTTATTTTTTCTCATCTCTTATTTTTGTATTTATTTTTCTTCAATTATTTGTAATTTTGTTAGGTTATTTAGCAAATCTTACATGGTATCAAAGCAAGAATGAGTTGCGGGTTAGCAATATTTTAGGAAATTTGGGAGTGTGGAGAAATTCAAAGTTGAAGTTGATTTTTTTTCTAAATTTTCCTTAGAAGAGGGGTTAAGTTGCCACATAGGCAACCACATTGATAGTTTTGAGTGAAATATTCTAACCAAAACCCTCTCAATCAAAAGGGTTTCACTCAAAACCTTACACATAAATTCAATTGTGATTCAAATTTTTAAAGAAAAAAAAAATTATAGTTTAGGGTGAAGGGGTTTCACTAAAACTGTATGTGTCACATATATGCCATGTGGTTTTAGACAAAATGGTTTCACTCAAAACCATTTAGGATAAAATTGTTTCTCTCAAAACTTTTGTTAGACAAAAGTGTGACATGGTCATGTATTTTTACCCATTATTAACTGGTAAAAGCACATAAATGTGTTAACAAATGGTCAATAGATAAATAGATATAAAAAATAGAGTCATTAATATTGTGTAGCAAGAGTTATAAAAACATATTTTTCATCATCTTGTTTTAGGTTGAAAGTTAGTACTCACCTTTAGTGTTGAATATGTTGAGGGAGTTGACTTAATATGGATTTGAATATCATATTGAAATTATGTTGATCTTTGAGTTGTAAGAATGAAAGAAAATGGTTTGTGTGGGTTCACTTGTGACTAAATTTGGGTCCTATTTGAAAACAAATATTAGTCGCATTCATCAATTTGTCATTTATAATGTAATGTTGATTCTCATTATATTTTTTAGTAAAAGATTATTATTAAGATTAAGAGTGTAATAGCATTTCTCCAAATATATTATGTTAGCTTTATTTATTTATTTATTTATTGTTGTTTTGTAAGATTAAATACTTTCATGGGATATATTTCACCTTCTCTTGAGCCAAAATGATAGGTTTTAGAAGATGCAAATATTTTTTGAAGTTTATGAATTTGGCAAACATAGTAAGTTCTAAATCACTACATCTATATAGAAAGCATGTTCCATTCCATGTCATTCAATCCAACTCCATCTAGTTATTTTTAGCTTCACACATTGCACGTGTTGAGGGTGGTGTTAGCACATCCAATGTGCTAAGCAATAATGAGTCATTGCTCCTCTTGAAAGTAGAAAACTACTTCAATGTTCCTTTGTACTCAAGTCTTAACCATGTGGGATACCAGAGAGGTCGTTGTTAACATGTCTTAACAAGGGACCTGGGTTAGATTTTTTTGAAAATTATCTCACTAACATGCAATTACAAGAAATAATAGATCTAATGTTCAAGAAACAAATTACATGTTCAGATTTACAACAGATTTATATCAATTAAATGCTCTTTCTCGATGATTTCAAATTGGTTCTAAAATAAAAGTCAAAAGATATAAGGGTAACAAGGAAGAATGATTTGTGAATTCTAATTTAAAAAGACAATGATAAATTTGTTTCATTAATCAATTATGAATGTTTAAATGAAATCTCACAAACCATTATCAATGCAAATAGTCATCCACACATTTTTTGTTAACAATGATGCAATATTCAAAGGAGATATAACCAAACATAAGATTTTTGGATTTTATCCAATCAGGCCATCAAACATGCACAGATCTGAGACTAAATCTTACTTAATTCCATAAGAATATACGAAATTTCATTAATTCATCAATTTAGATGAAAGAAAACAATCATATAATTACTAATGCACTAGATTAAGATGCATGCAAAATAGGCATAATCCTTTGATTTATCAAAAATGTGATCTTCATCAAGTCAGTAGGAAAACCCATGCTGGGAATGTACAAGTTTATAATGCAAAAGTACATCAAAATAAGATCCTTTGAAATGATCCAGCATCAAAGATATATAGAATGTGTTAAGTTCCTAAATTGGTGGATCTAAACAAAAAGCAAACTAGAACTAACTCCAACGCCCTAGATTTGACTGAGTCTAACTAAAAGCTAACTAGGCATCCCACTTTTAGCTCCTATCTAACTAAACTTAAATTAAGGAAGTCAAAAACTAATTGAAAGTGAACTAAAATCCAACACCAATTTAAAGATCACTACCTGGGCATGGATTTATTACAACACTTTATTCAAAAGTAAAACAAAATTGAGAACTTATGTCTTCAATCAATCGGAGAAGTTGTCAGTGAATGCAGATATCACTTCATTCATCTTCTCCATTGGTGGGACCTGATAGTATTGAAGCTTTATTCTCTGGTCAAAAGCATAATTATCCATTTGTTTTGTAAGCTCACAACAGTTATCAACTCCTCCTGGAAAAAATGGATCTTTGCCTTTTTATTCATCATTTTTTTAATGACAGCCTGGGTGACTTGACCCTGCATTTGGTTCTTTAATTCTTCCACCTTTTGTTGGAATCCCTGACTAAAATAGGAATTTACCAGAATGTGCAATCTAAGTCTTCTATGAATTGATGAATCTTAGTCATGGCTTGTTTTTCCAAACTTCTGCTCTTATTTAGTTTGGACTTGCACTTATTCAAAATCTTGACTCTCAGCTCAGTAGCTCTTAACCATCTAGGAAGCTTATCCTGATCATATTTTTCAATCATCATGGCCTTGAGGATATCCTCTATAGGAATTGCCTTTATTTTCATCAAAATTGGGATATAATCCTCCCAGACTAATAGTTCTTCGTTCATTCTGACTTCAATCTGTTGGGCTAGACTATCCTCATCACTAATGGAGTGATGGGATTTTATTGATTTCCTTAGCACTCTATTGACTAAGGCCAAAAAATATATTTTTTATTGTTTAACTGTTGGGATCCATCCTTTTGGATCAGAATGTCTGACTTCTTTTAGTGTAGCTTGCAATATGGACTCAAGAGTTATTGTATCCACTGGTCCAATTAGATTCGTTATGCAGGTCGTTAATTGGGCCACTTGATCTTTGAGCTCCTCTTTAATAGAATTCGCATCCTTCTACATCCTCTTCAGGATAGCAAAAATAGACATCTGGAGAGATTATTATTCTCCTTCCCTTGTCCATACTCCCAGATTAACTTGCCTGATCTCATATTATTTTGGTCACATCTCTGATTCAAGCTTATTCACCAAAGGGATGACTATTTCAACAATTTTGTTCCCATGATCATCCATGGTGATTATGGATATGCTTCTAGCCCTTTTTCTCCTCTTCACTAGAGACTAGAAGGCTTTTGACAAAATACATAAGCTCTTCTCTGAGTTGCCTTCTATATACATCCTTTTTCTCCTTTGAATGGTATGGTTGAGCCAAATAGGCATAGCAAATGACATTTCTCTAATGGGAAAACAAATAATCTTTGTGTTGTGGGAGCCTTCTGAATCAGCTTACTCGATCTCCCTTTTTTCCTTTAAGCTCTAATCTCCTCTTCTCCTTGGACCTATTCATTTTGATTATCTTCTGCCTAGTCCACTTCCTACTCTACATGTTCTTCAACTACGGTTTCTTTAACAAGGACTTCTCTTTGTACTTCTCCCTCTATAGGGATTTATCTTTGTATCTCTCCCTCTTCCAACACCACTTTTTCAACTGATGCCTTGATGGGTGTTTCCTCCTCTATGGTAGGTGGATCATCTTCAAGAATGGGAGGAGGGGAAGAAGTATTAGGAGGTGAAGATGGAGGAGGATCATGCGGTGATTTTGGAGGAGGAGGTGAAGGTAGAGAGGATTCAGGTGGAGGGGAGGAAGAATAAGTTTTTTGAGCTTCACGTTGAATGGCTCTTTCTCGAATAGCCTCATTTGTAATGTGTCCCATGTAATTAACACACATAAATAAATAAATATGACATTATGAATAATAAAAATTAGACATTGCCAATTCGCTATTTTCCATCATAGCATCTCATGTCAAATAAAATTTAATATTCATTTCCAAATGTCAATTTTATAAGTTACATAATTAGACTTGGGTCATCTTTCCAAATAGTCTTCTCAATTACATCATAATATACATAATACAATAATTAAGATTATGGGATTTTATGTGATCCTCTTCAACTCTCGCCGCATCTGTTTGATGAGAACATGTTTTGGGTGCTTTTCTGGCCAACCACGAAGCTATGTTTCCCTGGTATTCTTCTTACTCAAAGAATGTCCGACCCTGCATGGAACACTTAGCAAGATATATAGTATGCAAGGTGGAATCTAGTGTGTTCCATGCAACTACTTGCATTTATATCTACATTTAGAACATGCAAGATCTTAGCAAGGAAATGGAAAAGATAATTCATAATATAAGTTATACTATTCAACATAATGGACTACAAACACTTGGCTAAGCATATGTTGTATATAGCTAAAAACATAGATTTTGGAAAAGTAAAACCTATCTCTCTGTTAACCCATTTTTGGCACTCATCCCGAAAGATAACCTCCCTCAACATAAGATAACATACATGTTATCCTTATTTTCTCATTTGCAAACATTAAATCTAGTTTCAATTGTCTTTCCTAGTCAATCCTTCTGAATCATACTATCTATACCATACTCTACATCTAATTCATTTGACTATATCTACTTAGCATGCAAATGCAAGAAATTAACCAAATTTGATGAATAGCAACCAAATTTTTAACACAATTCATGTTCATAACAACAATATGAAGAAAATGTATCACAATACATGCATCAATTTTATACAAATTTCCATCATTTATCTTAATCCCTCTTTCTTTTGAAATAAATTTACATTTCATATTAAGATAATAGTATAATTTTTAAAGATGGTATATCGCATGTATGTGTAATGCATAAATGGGAAATTTATGCATCTGTACACATATATGGCCTTTTGTTAAAAATGTATGTGTATACGTTCTTTTCAAAATAAAAGAAAGATTCATTCCACATACAATTTTCCTATATTTCAGTAGATGTCAATTTTCATTAGATGTATGAGTGGATTCAACTATAAACATTTCATAGCATAGACACCAACAATAATCTTTCTTGTTCTATTTTTTTGTTTTCAACAGTTTTTTTTTTTAGACTGCAGGAATCGGGTAGCACGACCCCATATAAACTACAGTGCGCCTGGTAAAATTTTTAACGTGACTAGTGGCGCTGGCGTGACATGCCCTCCGGTACCACGGGGGTGGGGGAGACTAGACCTCGTGACCAACCTCCTGCAATAGGAAAGATTTAGCCAATCGAGCTAGGGCCCCAACCCCTGTTTTCAACAGTTTACCACAAAATCATTTACATCATTTTTCAGTTTGTAGGGATAACATATCATATCTGCATCTTTTCCGAATTCATATAGACTAGGTTCAATTGGACCCTTATTCTCACATGTAAACATTTGACATATAAAGCATTAACATAATCATTATTAACCCATTTGGTTCAATTTATTTTAATAGGACATTCAAAAAATAAAAACATTCAAGTCTTCATTCATGTCAAAAATAGATAAATTCACTACATAATTGTGGTCAACAGATGGAGTTTGATATCTTACATATATTTAAGCAAATCTGATCAACTTAACAGAATTCAACCTACATCTCAAAAATTGCATAATCTATGTTATGTTCAAAACATAGACTTCACATTATTAATGTGTTTGACACAACCTCTAAGGTGAAATGTTCATTATGCCTTATTTAAAGAGCTAGGAAAATATTTGTTTCCATTTGGTTCAATGTTTATTTATACCATTCTGGTATTTCTTTCTTACAAACTTGCTATGGGGTTGGGAATTATTAGCATGTTATCACTCAATCAATAACATGCCATCATTCGACATTACAGTCCAAGCAATATCTTTGTTTTCGTTAAAATGACATAGTGGTTGTCATCCATGCAGTGAGGATTCCATGGAATAAGATGTGGAACAGTAAAATACATATATACACGACACTGTTGAGTTCAACTGAACGTATATATATATATGCATATATATTATGTATA
>VDFB02112483.1:0-24925 GCA_007258455.2 Sequoia sempervirens | reverse complement strand
ACCAAGGAAAATCCCTATAACCTAACCCTTAACCATTTTTCCCCTTTTGCATGTGTGTTTGCAGACTTGTGTATGCAGATTTTACAAGTTATTAGGTGTTGAAAAGTGGACAATAAGTTAATAAAGTGTTTCAAGTTAACAACCTATTTCAAGCTTGGAGACAACCTACAAATTGCTTTATGCAAATTTGACTCACCAACCTCATTAATAAGACAAGTGCAGATTGATCTACAAAATCGGGACCTTGAATTTGAAATTTGGAGGAGGACTAACTCACCATCCATGGCTTAATGAGTCCCTACAGAAGGTTGAATAAATTTTTTATTTTGTCGAATCAAGTTCTGAGTAGCCTAAAAGCAATTTTGTGTTTTTATCAGTTAAGAGGATTCATCTTCGTACCATCGCTGTGGTGAATGAGTCCCACTGGTGATTTAAAGTATCTTTGCCAATTTTAAACCTCCAAATTCAACATCCAACTCCTGTGTGCACTTTTGTTCATCCTCTTTCAATTTTGTTTGCATTAGTTCATGTTTTTAGTTCATTTTTGCATACCTCACTGTGTTTTCAAACATTGCATATTTCATTAGTTTTACATTCATAATTAGTCAATTTCATCACTTGTTGCATTTTACACATGTACTTCTAGTCTTACCAAACATCATAATTATTTATTTGAGTGAACCACCTCAATTTTAGTGTTGCATCTCTCCTTTTAGGTGAAAACCCAAGAGTGTAAGGGAAGCACATGCATACCTACAAAATTGATGGTTCACTTTAAAATACAAAATATATTAGTGATACAATATGTTTTGCATCATGTTTGCAAAACTTCAATTATAGAAAAATAGATCAAAATTTTAGTATCATAACCCTTTTGTAAAACCTTCGAACTTACAACAGTGTAAAGACACTATTTAAATATCCAATGTAGATGTCATCAAATGTTGCCACCTGTTCAAGCTTATAACCATCAAGAAAACCATATTCAAACTATATCAAACTACCTCATGTCAAGTCACCAATAACACCACCTTCTAACTATCTTTCAACACATACATGATCAATGCAATGTATGCACTATAAACCCAAGGTATGCAAACTACACAAATTACCCCACACCAATGCAATCAATACACTTTACAAACAACAATGTATTTGTGACGAAACTATGCCCTACCAATAGTGTATACATATGTTTAGGCAATAAACTTACATATGTGCCCAATACCAAAACCAACATGTCAATGCAGGCTGAAATCCTACTAGTAGAGTGCACAAAGACTATCAATTGTAGCCATTGAGAGACCCAATTAAACCCTTTCATTTTAAATGCAAAAATGTAGAAAAAATCCCAAGTCGAAATGAAACACTTTGTACAGACCCAAAAGAGCATATTGATTGTTGCTCTATTACAAAATCAAAAACTGAAAAATATTACCTGGGTTGCAAAGTAGTTTGCCTGAAACCTGTTTTACTTCCACTAGAAAACCACTGCTGAGCATTGTCATTTCATAAAGCTGTCAACACCATTATTCCATTTTTGTTTTGTCAAAATCTCACCACAATGATGAAGCCATAAACCATGATGCTCGAGAACATTCTATTCATATTTACCATGTGTCTTAACCAAATACCTTGCATTCAATGTCTTTAGTTCGAATAAGCCAAAGTCATAGGAAACAATATTTCCTCTGAAACAATTTATCTTCCACATGAAAGTTGTAAGTATTATAAAATTATTACCATTTAATGACCATGAAACCTTGTAAATATTCCTTACCATGGAGCCTTATAAATGTGACTTGTAAAATTTTGAATAACCAACCGTGTATTGCACAAGTGTGAGAACACTTACAACATTTTGTAAATGCCATCAACAAGTGAAATTCAATATAGTGAAAGAATGACTCCAAACCACTGTAACATATACTAAAAGAATGAAACCTTAAAACCATTGTTTTTCCTTGACCTTGAGTATTGTAATGCAATCAAGACAACTGATCAATTGATTTTTCCTTTTGTCAACAAGGACAACAAAAAGGAACAAAGAACAAAAAACTCCCCTTTTTTCCTTGGTGACAAAAACACCAAACACCAAACATTTTCCCCCATTTTTTGTCAACAAAGACAAAGAACAGATGTGTATAGGACTGTCACAAAATAAGCTATTATCATCTATGTCAAAAAATGGAACCACTGTTACAAGTGGATAAACTAAATAAGAATACCAAAGGTGAGTAGAAAGACCAAGTGTTGAACACCAAACCATCATGAAGGATAAGTAGAAATAATCATATCAAATGCTCACTGCCTAATTAACTGTGAACTTAGAGACATGGACAAATTGACCAATGCATCAATTGGAAATAGAATGTCAACAACAAACTAACCAAATAATGTGGCAAGTGCATCATCATGAATACGAACCATTGAAGCAAATGAAAAAATAATGGAATCACTGAAGCAAATGCAATAAGCCAAATTAAGAAAATACTCATCAATGATGAACTGATCAACTGTTCTCCCTCTTTTGAAAAAATGAAATTGCTACAACAAAGAACTTTCTGTAGTGAACAAAAATACTTTTGTACCAACAAGCATTGAATCCATTAATTGACAACACTAAAACTATCCACAACTAATGTCAAACTTTATTACCTCTATTAGAATAAAAGAATACCTCAAGGAATGCCTCGTTGAACAACAATCAAGGTTTAACAGGGAGATATATCGAACTTTATGCATAGGACAAGACAATCCAAGGAAACATTACTTCTGTCGAAGCAACAAATGTTACTTTCACTGATGTTGTCCTGTCTTAAGTAACTGTCTGATGAACATGTTGATGACCAACATGACAATTCTATCTTATGGCCCATTCCACTGTTAGATTCCTAACTTTGTCATGAATTTTAATCTCTCTTAGCATAGAAAGCACTTATTACACCTACACTTGAAGAATGTCTGCAAAGTAGGGACCTTGGAAGACTATCATGAAAACACTGTCCATTAGATGTAGAAGTAGACCTCTATATTTAAAACATATTCAAGAAGAAATAAGAGCCCCACACTATATGAGAACTTGTTGAGAAACCTATCACTATTACTCATCAATAAAGTGCATATTCGACAGTCCAAAAGACATAAAGAAAACAATGAACCTATAACAACATCTATCAACTTATGTTTCATGCCCATCACATTACAATATGACTGTTATACTAAAATCACTGAACTCAACCTTGGAACCACTTTGATCAGAGACCATCATTAGCATAAGCATAGTGTATAACTGACATATAATTTTGTTGTATCAGATTTTTGTTTGTTACTGTCAAGAGAATAAAAAATTCATGTGAATATACAATCATATATCATAGTATCATTGAAGCAATGCAAACAATGCCAAGCTAAAACTGTAGGGGTATAGAATATACATGGAAATCCCCCCCTAAAGATGATCTCTAAAACCAATCATGAATATTTCCTATTCATATTATATGAGAATCATGCATCCTGTCCTTATACCTAAAACCATTTTCATTCACATCACTTATATATATATGTGCATCAAATATGCAAGTATATGCCAAGGTCAAGACTATATCACAAATGCCATCATCAATGATTACCAATGTCAAGACCAATAGCTCTAACAAGTAGTCATGTCAAAGTGCCATATAAAACCTTAATCAAGTATCACTGTACTATCAAAAATGAGACCAAACAACCAATGTCGAATCAATTATCATATCACTGCCAAACCGATTTTAATAGAAATGATTTTTCCAAAAGTGTTCCTTATTCACCACTTAGTACTTGAAACACATGAGCCTTATATGCAATAGGTCATTAATAACTTATATACTATGAATGTAACAAGCTCCATTAATTGTTTACCAATGAAAGATGATAAGAAATTAATTACTTATTAGAGACAAGTATATATAAGCCACTAATATCTAATGCTAATAAGATACATAGGTTATCAAGTATTAATCAAATCACGGTATATGAAAGGAATCAATCAATTATGTCTTTGTAACAAATATATTTTTCACTGATATATGCTACCACTGCCATTTGATGGTTTGAGATTGATAAAAAAACTATGATCTACAACTTTTGATATTCATATGAGAAAGATCACCATAATCTACTCCCCCTGAGACCAAGCCACTGCTTAGATAACCACCAAGATCAAAAAAATAAATATGTTGTACATAAAAGAATAGGATAGGGAAGAGCCACTAAATCAAGAAAAATGGTTATTTGATCTCTAAGGAATTGTCAAACAAACATTTGTGAAGCACAAAACATAACTACTATTCCACCAATGATAAGTTCAAGATATTCACTATCTATTTCATCAATCAAATACCACTGTAAGATCTTATCCATAAAATATTGATAGAGACACTTTTTAACATGGGTGTATTTTAGAGGCAATGATAAGATGTTTTCAACACATTGAATGTTTCTATCAACTTATGAACTTTTCAAATTGTGGACAATGATTTTGGCAAACCAAATGCTTTCTAGCACTTCTAGGGTTTTCCACCTAAAAGGAGAAAGAAATGGGCCAAAATGCTAATGTCTACACTCAAAGTTAATGTGTATGAGAAGTATTATGACTAATTAAGATATACTAATGCACTATTCTGAAAATGAAATGATCTAATGATGTAAAACCTAAGAAATGCAGCTTGCTTGAAAACATAATGTGATATGCAAAAATGCCTAAAAATGCAAGTAAATGATGAAATAATAGAATAGGGTGAAAGGGGTGTACTTGGAATATGAGACTTGATGCTGGGAGATTTTGAAATCCTGAAAAATTGACTGAAATTGTTGATTGGGACACTTACGTTAGGCTAGGTGACTTAGTCCCAGTTTCAAGAAACTTTGTTAGAATGAGAATCTGCCAAATGGGTGTCCAAAAATGTCAAAATCACTTTTCAGGCCCAGAAGCAGGACTAATCTGCCAGTGTGGCAACTTATTCCTCCTACAAATCTCAGGAATTTCAAGACAAAATCTTGTAGCCTCAGGTCTACACTTGCTTTCTTGATAGGTGTCCACACTTGATTTTGCAGAAAACAGGGTAGAAAGTCTCTCCAAGATTGAATTAGGGTTGTGATGACTTTATTTACTTTTAAGACCTCTTGACCACTTTTCAACACCTATTTTCTTGACAAATCTACATACAAAAGTCTGCAAACACATATGTAAAAGGGGAAAAATGGTTAAGGGTTAGAGTATAGGGGTGTGCCTTGGTCAAACCCCACTTTGGTAATAAAACCCTATGAAATGAAATGAAATGAAAAGAGAATGATAAATAAACAACATGCAATGTCATAAACTTACCAATCCCTTGATGTAGAAATTTGAAGATATGCAATAAAGTGCTCCAATGGATGGCTTGACAATGCTTGATTGCTTGATTAATTGATTGCTTATTAGATTGAATGCTTAATGAGTGCAAGAGATTACGAAATTGTAGGAGATGTAAAATGAAGAGAAAAACCCTTATTTATACATGGTTTTACTAAAATTTCCCTAAAATAACACATCACAAGCTGACCTCAAGGGGTAGAGGACAAAATCCTGCTAGAAATTTGAAATTATTTTGAGTTTTGTGCCGAAAAGGAATAAGTTGCCCCTATTGGCAACTTATTCCCACTTAAGAAAATTAAGTGGGTGCCCAGAATTACAGGGCATTAAATGTTTTCCAATGGGAGTATCCTAAAAAAACACTTAAAAACAGTTAAAAAGTATATTAAAGGGTCATTTATACATGAGAAAGGGTTGAATTAGTGATGATAAGTCTAGAAAAGCATGAAAGCGAGTTACAAAAATTTACAACACTTTGAAATAGGACTTGTAAAGTGATAAAAAGGAGTTATTTAAGTGAATTATGATGAAAGGGTCCTAGAAAAGTGTGAAAGTGAATTACAACACTTCACAACACCTTTACAAGACATCCTAGAAGTCTTAATGATTCATAAAGATTCAAGACCTAATGTGAACATGTTAACCACATTAAAACATTAGACCTAGGCAAAAATAAAGCCAAAGTCCAAAAGAGAAACTCAAGTGAGCATAAAAATGTCAACTATACATTTTTTGGTGACACATTAAGCCCATAATTTAGTGAGAGGATGAAATTGCTTCAAACTCTTGCTAAAGTAGCTAAACATGCACATCGAGAGGGATCCTAATGCACACATGGTTGTAAGACGAATCAAAAATCAAGAGGGATGATCAAGCCCCAGGATCACAATCCCATGGAAAACCGCACATAAGTGTAAAGGAACACACAAGAAAGTGATGAAAAAGAATGAAAGCTTCAATCATATTTCTAGCCTGTTGTGGATCAGATCTAGGTTGTTTGTTTGAAAAGGAAAATGCATAATCACTTTGGGGTGATGAGACTTATGGTTGTCCACTAGGTGAGAAGCCCAAGTATACTCACTCTGAGGCCACAAAACTTCCAGTTGTCCGTGAGGTGAGAAGGCCCAAAAGGTGAGGGACATATGCTCGGTTGGTATGCACTTACACAAGCAAGTGGCTATGGGAAAAAGTTGTGTCGCTAGATGGGTTTTCCCGCTCAACCATATTAAATTTATACCTCCTCATAACTTTAATAAGGCACCACAAAGACAATGTCAGTTCGTGCACCATGAGACAAGCAAAGCTTTGTATGCTTAGAACTCATGAACAAATGCAAAGGTACCACATGCATGCAAGTTGTGTTATGCAAGGTGGCCATGTAAAAATGAAAAATGCAAAAATGAAAAAGAAATGTTCAAATGAGTCTTGTTTGGTTAATGTTAGTCTATCACTTAGGGAACATTGTGCCTAATGTCTCCAAGAGAGGACCAATCAAATAATAAAATATTCACAACTTAGGGGATGTAGTGTGTCACATCAGACCGCCAAGAGGAATGTAATATCTAGATCACGCTTATGAAGGAAATCACACCTAATGCCATCCACAAAGTGACAAATACATCGTATGAAGTAACAAGGATGCACTAAGAACCAAGAAAAAGAAAAAAATGCAAAATGAATAATGCTAATGTATGCCCCCACTATAAAGGAATTGCTACATATCGTTCTGTGAGCAATTAATTTAAAGTAGAGAACTTGGAAAGCCCCTATGCCAAGTCATATGTTTCCAAGTAAGGTTGCGTCATGTGAAGGAAAAGGAACAAAAGAAAGAGGGGTTTCCCCCAAAAAAAACACGCCAAACATATAAGGGATCTATAGATTTGGGGTCAGTATGTTCATTACTGCAATTGTTTTGATTAAAGTGCTCAAAATTGTCATCATTCCCCAAAACACATAAGAACTAGAAAGAATGAGAGTAAAGGAAATGAAATATCAAATATTTAGATCAACTCCGGAAAAAGGGCTGTTAATGGATCTCGCCTTCACAATGTCCGGAAGGGAACAAAAGTGGCGTCGAGAAATCCGTCGCTTTGGGTGCAAAATTGAGTCTCAACATCGTAAAGTCTTTCTTCAGGTCAACATGGAATTTCTCGGGTCGTATGTCATCAAAGGTAAACCTGGCGAAATAAAATAAAAAGGACAGCGCGGATCAACATGGACGATGGGGAATCAACAAATAAATCAAAAGGAAATAAAAGGTGCGCATCTGACATATAGAAGAATAGAGATACAAATAGAAGAAGTGTACAAAGAGAGAGAGAGAGAACATCAAACACACGTTATGAGGGAACATGATACACACATAGAAAAAGGAAAAAAATTGAAAGGGGCTAGTGATGCAAATGAAAGTCAACCATCTAATAAGTCATCCACCTCCCAATCATGTTCAGTGTATTGTGAGGGCGGTTGACTGTCTAAAGGGATAACTGCAAGTGTCAAACTAGGAGATGTACCAGGTTCTTCACTTGGTGTGATAGATTTATCATTTAAGCTCATGGAATATTAAAATAAAGAATTTAAATCATTATGCACCTTTTCATCTATTTTAGTGACCTCCTCCTCATCATCATCATCCAGATTAATGACGACAGGGGGATGAATGGTAATGTCCAATGAAGAATGTATCAGGAGTGGGGGTTGTTGTATCAGATCATTTTGCTGTGAGGGTTGTACCATACTATATTGAGGTAGGTTAGGTTAAGGAGGTTGGTCAGATATTGCTTCTGTCAAAGGCAGAGGTTGATTTTTTTTGTTTGCTTCTATTTGCAATTAATGAGCAAGTAGATGACAACGACGCCTACGCTCACTACTATCACGATTTCATTTTATTTTGTTTTGGAGTTGTTGAGGTGTAAGAGTGGGTTGAACCACCATAGGCTTCTTTTCTTCCCGAGGAGGAGGAATAGAAGGAATCAAAGAAGACGGGTCAATCAATTTCTCTTTCTCTTTATAAACTTTTTTTAGATGAGGAGGCATGATGGGGTTGGTTTCATTATCTTGTGGTCGTTTAGAGGAAGAAGGAGAAGTGTTTAGTGTTGGTTGTGCATGAGATTGTATTGTTTTTTCAGGTTCGGATTCGGGTTGAAGCATTATCTCATCAAGGATGGGGATGGTGGAAGCAGATGGAGATTGGTTATGAATGGATAATTCAACAATTTTCTATGCTTTATACTTTTGATAGGAAATGAAAATGAAATCCTTGTGAGGTGTGATGGGCTCCATGGATTCTGGACAAAAGGCTTCTAAGGAGAAATTTCCTTTAGAAGACGCAGGGTGAAAGCCACTATGATGAATGGTGAATATGTCATTGTCATACAAAAACTTTAAACATTTGTGTATGACTGAAGGAACAACTCTCATCGAGCGAAGCCATGGGTAGCATAGCCATAGACGAAACTGATTCGATTGTGGAATGATAGAGAATATAACATCCACCATCTTAGGTCCTATTTGTAATGGAAGAACGATCAATCTAATCGTAGGCACACAAAACCATTATGTGTTTTTATCCATGCTCTTGGTTGATCATAGTTATCTTGACATAATTCATGTAAAACCAAAAATTCCTCCATAATTACATTCTCACCACAGGTGGGATCTATGAGTATCCCAGTAGTGGGCTTATCATAAATGCGTCTGACTATGTAGAGAGGACCATTGGGAAGATTTGGAAGAATATATTTAGGAGTGAAAGTAATATCAATATTTTTCTTAGGTTGGCCTTACAAGGGATAATATCTATTGCTCCGGCTACATCTCGAGATGTTAATATCAAGGATGTTGAACTAATGGGACGAAACGGACGTGGTGGATAGGCAAAGGACCGGACAGGGCGGGACGAGACGAGCGACGGATCAGACAGACGGACCGTGGATGGTGGACGTGGAGACTGTTTGTGGATGAAGAATTAATACATTGTAATGAATTGTGGCGTGGTTTTGGATCTCCATAACTATAAGGTATCATAGCTTTAACAACTGCTACTTGATTGTTGATAGGTTGAGGTGATGGTTGTGGAGGAGGATTGAATTGTAAAAACCATTTGTTCGGTTTGTGAAATGGTTGTGAGTTGTTGGAAGTGCTAGGTTTAGATTTGTTAGCTCGATTAGAAGTGGATTTGGCATCACGACTAGTAACTGAGTTGTGATAGTCACAAAGGGTTATGCATAAATGTATAAAAGAAGGGAAATTCATCATGGTCAACTTATCCTAGATGTGAGTCTACAATTTTTCGATAAACATCTTTTGGAGATGTGAATCAGGAATCTTGACATGTACTTGAGTATACAATGACTGATAGCGTGAAATGAAATCAATGACTTTTTCATCTGCATTTTGTTTACATCTCATTAGATCAACCGTTGTCTTTTTAGGAGTCATATGGACTTGGAAATGACTTATAAAGGCATCAAAAAGTTCATTAAATGATTGAATCAAATGATTAGGTAAGTTTGAAAACCATTCCAAAGTAGTGTCTTTTAAGGTCCTAGGAAATAATTTAGCTAATAGTTTATTGTCAAGGAAAAAGTCACTACATAAGGCTATATATAGGCATTGACATGATTAGTAGGATCTCCTATACCTCCATACTTCTCAAACATAGGCATCTCAATTCCTTGTGGCATCAGTGTTCTTAAAATTTCCAATGATAATGGGCTACTACAGACATAATAGGTGGGTGGGGTGGCTTGGTTTTTTTCTTTATGGTAGATATTTGTTGTTGCATGGAAGAAACCGTCTGGAAGAGTTGTGTAATGAGAGGGTCAGTGTAAGTTGGATGAGGTGGAAGAGATAATGGTGATGGAGTGTATGTAGTGTTGGGATACTAGTAGGGGTGAAGGTGGTGGAGGATGGAACATTCAATGCCACAAAAGAACTAGGGATGCTAATTGGAATATCAAATGGAGTGACATGACTAACTTGTTGCATGGTTGTTGTCACATGAGGAGTGGTATAGGTGGGTATGGATACTATGGTTGAAGGAGGAGGGATGCGAGGTCCTCCTTGGCTGGCCATAGTGTTTGCTGGTTGAGATGTGTTAGAGGCATGTTTTTGGTATATCTCAATGATTTGTTTCATAACATCTAAACCTTCATTGTTAGTGTAATTAATTATTTATTACACTAGCATAAGTTAACTTAGGTCTTGCATTTAATTAATTAAGTCCTAGGTTGCATAAATTAGGAAATCATTAATAATGGGGTAATTCCCCTTTCCATTTTTGTAGGGATAAGATTCCTTCTAGAAGATGAGTTGTCCTTCTAGAACTTATCTCAATATTTTATCATTTCCTAGGTAGGGTTCACATGTTGTTACATGTTGTTAGATCATGACACATGTCAACATCATATTGCATCTTGCATCTCATTCATGCCTATATATTCTGAGCATTTGTACATTTGTAATCATCTAATATTCTAGATCAATAGCAATCTCCATTTGCATGCCCTTAGTTGCAACACTTTCTGTGTGGTTGAATTTCTCCTTGGCAAAGGTCTTCTTGAAGGCTGCAACTTCAGGGACATTGTGCTTCCACCATTCCATCATTCATCACTTTCAAGCATTCGATGGATGTTATCTATAGCAGGAATGGCAGTGGTGGAAAAGTTTTCAAGGCATACGTTTTGTTGCAAATATGCTAGCTCCTCATGAATGTTAATGAATTTATCTTGTAGAATGGAACTAGTTTGTGTGTCAACATGCATTGGATGTGAAGGTAAGGTGTACTAGTGGTAGTGTCCATGCCTAATGCACCATTGTCCATACCAGGAGTAGGAGCTCGAGACAACCCAAGGTCCACAACAAGTGTGTTATTGCGGGATGCCATGAGTGTCATGCCTAAATTTTTCGCTAGAAAATACCCAACAATTTTTTTTTTAAACCAATTAACTAAGCTAATTAACACTATCTAAAAGTTTATGGTGTAGATTATCTCTATGGTACACACTGCACACTCCGGTGGGTCGCCTCATAACATAAATTTATGAATGAATATATTCAACCTCTTCTTTTAAGGATGGTTTACCAGAGTTAATTTAGCTTGCTCGAGCATTGGCATGTCATGCACATTCAAGTTGGAGAATGATAGGTTTAAAACTTATTTAATGATTTATTTATTTATTTCATGACCATGTAATCTATGAAATAACATCTTTAAGCAATGGTCAATTATGTATACCATGTTCCTACCAACAATTCATCATATACTTATAAGGATGCTAAAGATATGTAAATGATGATGATAATATATTATCATAATTAATTAACAATATTATAGAATACAAAATTATTATTATAGTATCATTATTGAATCAAATTATTGATGTTGATACCAATACTATTTAGTAACTCGAAAATGAAATTATTAAATAGCTACAAATTTACTCATTAACAACTTCCTCATAATTAATTCCTCAAATAGAATTATCATTAACTGTTATCAATAAACTAAGTTAATAATGATATAATTATTGTTCAACATTCCAAAGTAATAATATTGTTACGTAATTCTTGTGTAATTAAACTACACCAATGAGGCTCGACATTTAATATTTATTATCCTTACTTTGCACTTCCAACCATATCCATGGCAATACTAAAAAAAAAACAATCATCCATCCCACATTTGTATTAGAAATGTTCCCATCTAGTTCACCCCAATACCAACATGGTTTATTTATTTATCTATTTTCTATTTGTTTATTCAATTAGGTGTTATATATTAATAATATTATTTTTAAATCTCAATTTTAACATTAACATCATTGCCTCTACTTAACCAAAATATTTACTCTCCAAATTACAATAATAATGTTATTACTACTTAATCATAAAAGAAATAATGTTATCATTAATTTTATTATACTACGCCTTCACTAAATTAACAACTCCCTACTTTTAGTTTATTTGATGTTTTCTTAATACCAATATTAACATTGCATATTTCTTGATTCATTCTTGGACAATGGATAAATGTAAAGATTTATAACATTGTTTCCATGATGCATGAGTAAAGAAAATCACTTGTCTTTCACACATTTGTTTTTACTATTATTACCTGTCTTATATGCTAATATTTGGAATAATAGCAATATTACTATCACGCTTCTCAACTCCCTAATTGATTCCCTCTTATTAATATTAAATACCCCTAAAACATAAAATAATTGTCCAAATCAATTTTTTTTTTTTTTTTTAATATTAAAATTTATCAATTATTTATCCTCATTAACATATCCCATAATATATACCATCTTAAATATTTACATTTAAAACCAATTTTAATTATCATTTACCTAATTATTTATATATGATAAATTAGCATTCCTTATTTATTAATTTTAAAGAATAATTACTTATATAATTATAACATATATATAAAATAACAAATTAAACAAAAGAAAATTTACTTTTCCTAAAACATAAAATTACTTTAAAGTTCTTAATTTTCTAAATCTGTTTTAATATCTTAATGTTTTCTTTTTCTTAAATAAGCCTAAAGGCCACGTTGCCCTCCTTTTACTCTTGGACTTTTCCTATTTAAATTTGCTTGAATGTTTTCTTTACTTGTAAAAGAAAGACCACATGCTCCTAACTTATAACTTAGGATAGTTTCATTCGCTTTTATCTGTGTGATGTTATATTGCTTTTACTAACACTATGGATATTTTAAAATTTAGGGGACTAAAGTTTCCTATTGATATGTATCTACTATTTAACGCAGTTCTATCCAAGTGGATAAGTTTCCTTTATTTGTTCGATTTATTAATTTATTTATTTTTTGATACCATCACTATTAAATTTGTATACTACAGATTCTACATCATGAGTTCCATGCATGTCTATAATCATGTATTCAACTCAGGCTAACTGAGAGGGAGTTAAGGAAACAGTGGTGTATTTCATAATGCAAGTAGCTTCATTAAATTTATGGGTTCATATGGAAATATACCTAATTAAAAAGATACATGTAGTATATCTATTCTTTAATACATATGATACATTTTCCATCATTTTGAATACAAAAGCTACCACATCCATTATGGACTATACCATTTTCTTCAATGCTAAATGAAAACAACCATTTTCTTTCAAACACTTCCTTATATAGTGTTTCATTTTCTTTCCCTCAATAAAATACAATTTCATTACTTAAACTCTTCCTATTGTATTTGATTCATAAAAATAATTCAAAATAACATGTCAATACATAATACTTTTTTTTTCTTAGTTTCTACATTAAACAACATGAAACTCATTTCTTTACATTTATAATATTATCATAGTTATTTGAGCGAGCAAATGATTTACATACCCATAAAACAAGGTCTTGCTCTTTTTACCTTCAATTTTCAACAAAGTGTAGCTTTCAATATCACAATAACGTTTAATGGTACCATGAATCACACACACATGAGTAAGGCTTTCTCTCCACCCTACCGTAATGGTGTCATGGAGCCTCATGGGCTCTAGCCATAACCCCGAGAAAGGAATTCTTTAAGCTCCATGATGATAAATAGAGTCTTTTCTCAATTTTTTTTTTAATAAAGGGATAAAACTACATAGCACAATTTTCATGCATCTAGGTTCTCTACTTTCTATTTTCAACCATAATCCATACACTATGTTACCTTCTTACAACCAATAAACAAGGGTAAATAGAATTAGGGAGAACTTATCTCTTTTCCTTTAGATGAAAGGACTGAACTCTTGTATCCATCTTTCCTCTCCAAGCCAATCCATCTTGATCACTATCATTCTAAAAAGGGTAGACTCCTCTCCTCTTCTCCTTTCTACCATCTCCACTCAAGTTCTCCAAGAGGAGAAGTGGGTAACACCTACTCATTCTTCCTCTCCAAAATATATAGGAGTTTCAACTTGCAAACTTTGGGTGGGGAGGTGTGAAGTGCACCTACTTCCATAAATGAGAGTATTTTCCTTATTAAAGAGGAACATGCACTTGGACAACCCTTCCATCCTTCCATCCCATCCTCCCTTCAAAACTCGCCACTTTCCATTATGAGGACTTTTCAAGGGTCAAATCATGTCCTTGTGGCATTATTATATGCCCATTTGACCCCTACCACTATGGTATAAACCCTAGGGGGTTTATTTTTGCATCCCAACCAAGAAAATTGACCAACAACCCTCTTTAAAGACCCATCTAAGGAACCATCCGAAATTCAAACTTGCATAATGATTTCTAACCTTAACCCCAACTTATATCTCACATGACACATAAATAAATAGTCTCACAACTCCAAAGATAATTTATCCCTTTAATATCAACCCTCACCATCTCAACATAATAACTTTATTTATTTATTTTTTCCTAAGTTCTAAAAGGAGGGATTCAAATTCATAATTGCAAGAAGATGTCTTTTTGATTTGCTCTTGATGGTTCACCCTTCCCATGCTAACACTGTTACCTCCCTGCACAATACCAACACAATCATAAGTAACAATTTGATATCACATAAATCTGTTAACTAAATATTTTATACTTTAGCTATATAATAACCCCTTTAAAAATTCAATATGTTTTTTCAAAGTATGCGAGTGTATTCCACCTTCATGGTAGTGACAATAAACAAAATGTCAAAATTAAATGCAAGAATTTCACCAAAAGATCACCTTATTTATCATCCATAATATATCTAATCATCAATTCAAGAAAAGCATACAACAAATTAGGGCTGTATTAAGTACATACAAGATGAGGTCTTACAATGAGTCTTGAACTTCTTCTCACTAAAGTATTATCAATAGGGCACCAAACACTCAAACACATACCACAAGAGATGGGGTGGATGCAAATGCAATGCAATCTAGGTTTAAGAAAGTGCAAATAATAGAAATTCGGTAAATTGAAATTGAAATTGAAATGTAGTACCAGAAAATAGAAGTGCAAAATACCAAAGTACTGAAAATGGTGATGCGGAGGGTTGGTTGGTAGGATGGCCCGGACGGACGATCCCGGAAGTCGTTTTGGGGTTGATTTTTTTTCCAGACGAAACGCTATGGGGTCTTCAGATCTTCGGTCATATATGAAATTTTTATTCGTGGCGCTTCGACACAGACCGGATGAAACTGAATTATTGGGCTTTCATCGTCGATTTTCCTGTTTGTAAGTATCAAATGTTCGTCGCCGAATGGACGCCGGATGAATGAACGTTCAGGTGAAGTTTTGGGAAAGCTGAATGAATATGAGCAGGACACTGAAGGACTGATTGGATATTTAATTTCTACACTCAAAGTTAATTTGTATGAGAAGTATTATGTTTAATTAAGATATACTAATGCACTATTCTAAAAATGAAATGATCTAATGATGTAAAACCTAAGAAATGCAGCTTGGTTGAAAACATAATGTGATATGTAGAAATGCCTAAAAATGCAACTAAATGATGAAATAATAGAATAGGGTGAAAGAGGTGTACCTGGAATCTAAGACTTGATGCTAGGAGATTTTGAAATCTTAAAAAATTGACTAAAATTTTTGACTGGGACACTTACGCTAGGCCGGGCGACTTAGTCCTAGTTTCAGGAAACTTTGGCAGAATGGGAATCTACCAAATGGGTGTCCAAAAATGTCAATATCACTTTTCATGCCTGGAAGTAGGACTAATCCTCCAGTAGTGGCGACTTAGTCCTTTTGCAAATCTTGGGAATTTTGGGACAAAATTTTGTAGCCTCAAGTCTACACTTGCTTTCTTGGCAGGTGTCCATACTTGATTCTGCAGAAAACAAGGTAGAAAGTCTCTCCAAGCTTGAATTAGGGTTGTGATGATTTGATTGACTTTGAAGAATTCTTGACCACTTTTCAACACCTATTTTCTTGACAAATATACATACAAAACTCTACAAACGCACATGCAAAAAGGGGAAAAATGGTTAAGGGTTAGAGTATAGGGGTTTGCCTTGGTCAAACCCCACTTTGGTAATCAAACCCTATGAAATGAAAGGATAATGATAAATAAACAACATGCAATGTCATAAAATTACCAATCCCTTGATGTAGAAATCTAAAGATATGCAATAAAGTGCTCCAATGGATGGCCTGACAATGCTTGATTGCTTGTTAGATTGAATGCTTAATGAACTTGCAAGATATTATGAAATTGTAGGAGATGTAAAATGAAGAGAAAAAACCTTATTTATACATGATTTTACTAAATTTTTCCAAAAATAACACATCACAGGCCGACCTCAAGGGTTAGAGGACAAAATCCCACAAGAAATTTGAAATTATTTTGAGTTTTGTGTTGAAAAGGACTAAGTTGCCCCTATTGGTGACTTAGTCCCACTTAAGAAAATTAAGGGGTTTTGGGGTATTACGGGGCATTAAATATTGTCCAATGGGAGTATCCTCAAAAACACCCTTAAAAAGGGCCAAAAAGTGTATTAAAGGGTCATTTATACATGAGAAAGGGTTGAATTAGTGATGACAAGTCTAGACAAGTGTGAAAGTGAGTTACAATAGTTTACAACACTCTGAAATAGTACATGGTAAGTGATAAAAAAGAGTTATTTAAGTGAATTATGATGAAAGGGTCCTAGAAAAGTGTGAAAGTGAGTTACAACACTTCACAACACCTTTACAAGACATCTTAGAAGTATTAATGATTCATAAATATTCAAGGCCTAATGTGAACATGTTAACACATTACAACATTAGACCTAGGAAAAAATCAAGCCAAAGTCCAAAAGAGAGACTCAAGTGAGCATAAAAATGTCAACTATACATTTTTTGGCGACACAAAAATATATATCTCAAACCAGGGATATCAGATAGATACATTATAATCCTCTTAATTGTGTACCAATCTTATGCTTTTACTTAAGTTTCTCTTGCAATATGCACAAAATTAAGTTCTTTATGTTTTTGTTCAGATTTCCTTCTCCAAACCTTCCTAGGTTCTTTCTTTTGCTTGTCCAAAGTGCTTACCACTTCGTTATATCTAACTGACCTTACAACATTACTCCAACAATACTATGATTTATGTCCAACACTATTGCATTTATAACATATGATATTGCTAGAAGAATAATGATGTCTATTTCTTGAGTTTCTATAATCATAGCTTCCATGCATCCAACAATTTCTTGCTAGATAGCCAATTTTATTACACTTATAAAAAACATTGTTATAACCTTGATTTGACAAGCTATAAGAATTATCATTAGTCCATCCAAAAAAATTTCTTGTATGAAATCTAATCTCTTGCTCTATGACCATATTTATGACCTGAATAACAATAACCATAAAATTGGGAATAATTATACCTTATTGAATGATTTTCTTGATCAATAGGTGGAGGCCATAAGAATTTATTTGTTCTTCTTCTTCCGACATTAGGAACTTTCTCTTTTGATTTCTTACTGTCTTCACTTTTTGGATCATGTTGTCCTTGGCTATTACTATTTTTACCATCTTGAGTAGATTCACTAGTTGATGCTTCTTTCTCTTCATTTGATCTTCTAAAGTAGTCATATAGATATATTTTCTACTTAGGGATTTTTTTGAACTTTGAGCTTTGTCCTATTTCATAACCTAAACCAAAGTAGTCCTTGTGACTCTTTTGAATTCTCAACATGTTATTTAATGCATCAACACTTTTCTTAAATTTTTGAAACATGAATTTTTCAAGATCTTTCCTCAAAGTGACTATTTCACTTTCAAGCTTTTGGCATTCACTAGTTTTGACTTCAAGGTCAGATTTTGTAAAATCAACTATCCTTTTGGCTTCTTGTAATTTTGTCTTTATACTAATAATAAGTTTGTTAGATTCATCAACTTGACTCTTTAAGTTAACAAGCTTATTTCTTGCCTCATCAAACTCTAAAGAAGCTTTTGTAAAATTTGAACATACCTTGTCTCTTAAATCTTTTTCTTGTCGAAGTTGGTATTCTAGTCTCTTATTCTCTTTTATGAGTTGCTTGATTGTATCAAAAGCACACAAAATTTCACCTTCTAAATCAACTTCACAATCACCTTCATTCACAAAGAGATTTCCTTCTATATCCGATTCATTCATGTCCACCACAAATTCATCAAGTTCTATATTAGACATCTTTTCTTCTATAGGTTGTGGATTCTCCTTAGGAATTTCTACTTTTTTAGGATGTGATTTTTCTTTCTTATTCCTATTACTCTTTCCCATGACAACTAATACTCCACCAGGAACCCCTAGTTTAACTCTAGAAAAGGGTTTGGCTCTGATACCAATTGTTGGAGTATGTGAGACACCAAGAGGGGGTGAATCGATTTCTAGAAAAAATAATTCAAGTTTCTGAAATTTAAAATCCCTTTTTAAAACCTTTGAGAACAATATGAATTATCTTTCAAGAGCTAACATGTGTACCAATCTGAATTGATGATTCTTAATTACATAAATGTAAGTGCAAAAATGTATAACTATGAAACAATAAGATCACAAATGAAACCAAATAAAGACCCTTAACATAGTGAATTTCTTGAGTGGAAAATCCTCTTAGGGTAGAAAAACCACTCGTAAAATCGCCTCGTTGGCTTAATGAACCTCACTAGTTACAGAGTGCCTCATTGGAAAAAATGACCTCACTGACGAAAGAACCTCACTGTTTACAAGAATGCCTCACTGGCAATAAAATAATGCCTCACTAGCAATGATCATTCTATCTCACTGACTTGATCATTTTAACTTCACTATACATTTTTGAATAAAGAATAATTCAACTACAAAGGATCACTCTGTTTCTCTACAAATCATATTTTACCTCCAATTTAATACACTCAATATCTTAAAGATTCATTTTTCTAGAATATTTAAAATATAAAATATATTAGTGATACAATCTGTTTTGCATCATGTTTGCAAAACTTCAATTACAAAAAATAGTTTAAACTTTTTGAAGGAAGTTGAATAAACCCATGTATGCAACACAGAACCTTTGTGAAAAATAAAGACCAAGTTCGATATAGACTCATATGATTTTGAGACAAGTAACCTTCATGCCTTAGCAAGGGTTTCTACAAAATTTACTATTTTAGACAAAGACTTTTAGATATGACTAATACCCAAAACATGTTAATGCAGGTCGAAATTGTACTAGTAGAGTGCACAAAGAATATCAACTGAAGCTGTTGAGTGACCCAATTAAACCCTTACAATTTAAATGCAAAAAAAAAGGTAGAAAAAATTCCAAGTTGAAATGAAACACTTTGTATAGACCTGAAATAGCATATCGATTGTTGCTCTATTACATAATCAAAACTTAAAAATATTACTTGGGTTGCAAAGTAGCCTGCTTGAAACCCGTTTTACTTCCATTGGAAAACCATTACTGAGCATTATCATTTCATAAAGCCACCGACACCATTATTCCATTTCTATTTTTTCAAACTGTCACCACAATGATGAAGCCCTAAACCATGATGCTTGAGAACATTCTATTGATATTTACCATGTGTCTTAACCAAATACCTTGCATTCAATGTCTTTAGTTCGAATAAGCCAAAGTCATAGGAAACAATATTTCCTCTAAAACAATTTATCTTCCACATGAAATTTGTAAGTATTATAAAATGCTTACCATTTAATGACCATGAAACCTTGTAAATATGCCTTACCATGGAGCCTTATAAATGTGCCTTGTAAATTTTTGAATAACCAACCTTGTATTGCATAAGTAAGTGTGAGAACACTTGGTAAATGCCATCACCAAGTGAAATTAAATATAGTGAAATAATGACTCCAAACCACTGTAACATATATTGAAAGAATGAAACCTTAAAACCATTATTTTTCCTTGACTTTGAGTATTGTAATGCCTTGAATATTGTAATGCAATCAAGACAACTAATCAACTAATTTTTCCTTTTGTCAACAAGGATAACAAAAAGGAACAAACAACGACAATTATTTCACTCATATTCTCACCTAGCATTCAAGAGAGTTCACAAGAGAATTCAAGAGCATTCAAGGGTAAATTATCAAGCATTTTAGAGCAACATTCCAAAGTCAATCATCATGTCAAATATTTCATCCATCATGTTTGTTATTGTGCCAACAATTGTGATGTAGGGTTTATGATTCAAGCAAGTGTTTCAAGCAAGAATCAAGAACCACATCCAGTGCAGCCATTTCAAGCATACTTGCAACACCTTATTTCTAGGGTTTGGTGAGTTGCAACATTTCCTTTTTTACATTCATCATTCTCCATTCATATTTATTTTCATTTCAAGGATTTATTTTCAAAATAGGGTTTGACCAATGAAAACCCCTATCCACTAACCCAACAAAATTTTTCCTCCTCCTTTGTGTGTGATTTATAGGTTTAGGTTTCATATTTCATAGGGAGCAAGATTGGAGAAAAGTTTTAAATCATCCAAAGTTGTCAAAGTAGTCATCAAGCCTTGGAGAACATTGGAGATCACCTATAGGTTGAAAATTGGGGATTCGGATTTGGAAATTAGTTAGGAAAAACATAGCAAACAAAGAAGAGCTGAATCAACTTTGAAAGTTGTAGAAAATACCAACTCGACTAATTCACCACTTCTGACAAGTGAGTCCCAATTCTTGTCATTTTTTAGGATTTTGCAGATTTGGATACCCTTTTGGTAGATTTATGTTCCTGCACATTTTCCCAGAAACTGGACTGATTTTCCTAGCCTGGCGAATGAGTCATAGTTAGTAGTAAAAGTATATTTTCCAGAATTATAGACCTCCATTATGTCTTCTCTAGATTCCCAAGTGCACGCTTTCTATTTTACAGTTTTCTTTGTTGTTTTGTTCACTTTTCTAGGTCATTTAGTGTTGGTTTGCATTCAATTAGGGTTTTGCATTACATCTTGCATTTCATTGACTTTTCCAAAGTTTACACTTGGTGGTGAATCCCTCATTAGATCATATTTAGCCTCTAGGTTAGCCTTATTGCAAGATCTCTTTTGCTTTTACATTGAGATCTCTAGGGTTATCCTTGAGTGGAAGTTTTGAAAGTGGGTGTGATAGCACTTAATCTCCATATCCCCCATTTTCATAGGTTCCATTTTGGTGAACCTGCCCTTAGAACATCATAATTTTGAATGGGAGTGCATTTTCATCCTAGATTTAGCTTGCATTAACATTGCAATAGGACTTGCATTGGTTAACTTTCATTCTAGGGTTTCAAATTTTGCATTAGTGAAAGCTCATTTAGCTTGCATTTTTGCATCTAGTTTCACTAAAAATCATTCAAAATCTGCATTTGCATCTCGAATATACAACATAAAACATAAAAAGCATAAAATTTGATTCAATTTTTTTGAAAATTTTCAAAAAAATCATCACTAAGACTCATTTTCCACCCTAGGCGAATTAGTCCCTCTACACATACTGCACTGCATTTTCTGGCATTTACAGTTCAGTTTCTGAGTTTCTATTTGTTGTTATTGTCTTTTTGTTTTAGTTTCCAGAACTTATGTTATAAACATTTCATTCTTCTTAGCTTACATTCACTAGTAGAATGTGACAAATAAATGACTACGTGACTAACACTTTTAGTCACAACAACTAAAGATGACTAAATTCTACTCATTTTTTACAACACAACTATAAATGACTAAATAAATGACTAATTTGATCATGGGGTAAAAAATGACTAGTCACACAAATAAAAATTAGACAATATGATCTATTAAAGTGGATAATTAAAAAAAATGAATTGAGGGAGTAGATTGTATTATAATATAATATAATAATAATAATATATTATATTACAATACAATATATTATAATATAATTATATTACAATACAATATATTATAATATAATATAATATTATGGTACTTGTGCCAATGTTATATTATAACTATGTTATATTATTATGTAATACTATGTTGTATAGCAATATATTGTTATGTAATAATATATTCTATTCAACCATCTCAAAAGCATAATCTCTTATGTGTAATATAATATTATATTCCATTATTCATATATGTTATATAATATTATGTAACTGACTATAATATAATGTAATATTATATAATATAAATATTATATATTGTTATAGCAATGCTGAAATTACTAAATTTTATATTATAATATGGTAAATGTATAATGTATTTAGAAGAGATTTAATTTTGAGAATATATCTTGAATTACTTAATGAAAATGGAAATGCATTTGAAGTCAATCAGAAATGAAAGGCGGGCGAAGACAATTTTAAAAACTAGGAGTTTTGCTTAAAATTGGAAGCTAAAGGAGCCTTGTTTTGAAGAACTAACCCTAAAGAAATATGTGAAGAACAAACAGAGCAGGACACAACCGTTTGGAGGAGTTGAAACCAATGGCGGCTATGGAGACACAACTAGTTTGGAGGAGTCAAAACTAATGGTAGCTATGGAGACACAACCCGTTTGGAGGAGGCAAAACTAGTAGTGGTAGGGAAAGCAAGAAAAAATGGTATGTAAAAACCTAAATGTGCTCAATATCGAATCCTGGCCGTAATTTCATTTTAATAAACATACTCTAAAAGCCTCATCAAAACCTTATTTGCAAGTTGCAACTCACCAAAAATGGAGAAGTGGAAGGCAATACCAACAGTAACAACTAGGGGTTGGGAGGCTATGCCCCCTCCCCAATCCCCCCACTTTTTTTTCTCTTATTTATTTTAATAAAAAATATCTTATTAGGGTGTGTTTATTTTATGTCTGGTAAATTTCATCCCAAATCCGCTTACAAAAGTTTTCTCTGATTTTCTCAATGCCCATATACCCATTAACGATTAGCTTTGCATTTCCATACCCATTAGAAAACAACAACAATACCTTCTATTTTTTTTGCATTCTTTTTTTTGTGAATTCCAGGTAGATGGAGGTAATTCAAGAGACATTTGGTCTAAAGCACACTTGGAGAGAGAGAGAGGGCGACCCTTGCATACCCAACCATATAAGGAAAAGGAACCAAAATGTGTTCATTACTGGAATCTTGGCCATAATTTTCATTTAATAAACATACTCTAAAACCATTTCCAATATTTGCAATCAATTTCCAACAGAAGAACACTCGTTTTGGTTGATTATGGGTAAGTCATTTGTTTTAGCTAAATTTTTAGTAGACAATAAAACGCAATTTTTGAAACAATTTTGTCAAAATTATTGTACATTTTGAAGTTTCTTTTCATAAAAAACTAGCATGATTGTATCAATAACATGGATGGCCAAAAGGATTTAAATGTTATATTAATTTCATGGCTTTGAATATTATAAAGATTGATCTATCCAACATGTTCTATATTTTGTAAATATTACCCTTTTTTTGAATTTTTCTGAATTAAATAAATAATAGAGAACCCTATTTTATGAGCTTGCTAATTCTCTATTTAATAGGAAGCCTACTGCAAAATGTTGGGAAAACACCAGATGAAACTCTCCAAGACTTTCAAGGATGATCATTAACTCTTGTCTTCAGTTGAACGAGTTATGCATTGATACAAATTGATTCTCTATTTTTATTCTTTTTTAAATTTTCTAGTAGCTCATCAACTCTTGTCTTCATTTGGATGAGTCATGCATTGATACAAAGTGATTCTCTATTTTTATTCTTTTTTAAAATTTTGAATTCTTCAATAAATGTTGTAAAACACTCAATGAGACAAGTTTCTAGTGAGAAACATCATTTATATGTATGATACACATCAATTGTATATATGATACACATTAATTTTATACAATTTATATGTATGTTATAAATATATGTATGATGCACATCAATTCTTCAATCATATTTGTTCAAGCATATTAGTCTTCATTTCATGGTGCTTTTGTCAACATTCAAATATCTATGATACTTGAAGTTTACTTATGCGCCGGTGGCAAGGATTAAGGTAGGTTAAAGGGTTTTATTTGTACTTGAAGATCATTGATTTACTTAAATAAATGACTAAACCCTTATTTATTAGACGAAGCTACCATGACTAAATAAATGACTACCATGACTAAAATAAATGACTACAATGACTAAATAAATTACTACAATGACTAAAATAAATGACTACCATGACTAAGTAAATGACTACCATGACTAAATAAATGACTATCATGACTAAATAAACAAATACCATGAATAAATAAACAACTATCATGACTAAATAAATGACTAGTTAACAACAATCAATGACTAAATTAACGACTAAATATACCACCAAATTGATCAATCAAAACAACCAATAAATGACTAAAAATGGTTTATTCATGAATTTGGTCATGTTATAAATGACTGGAAATAAATTACTAATGGTCATGTGACCAAACTAATGGTCACATGACCAATTTTTAGTAGGTTTTTTAGTCATTTATTGTTGTTTTTGTACTAGTGATTGCATTTACATTCACTTTGCATTTAGTAGCCTTTGTATGAGTGTTTGGTGTCCTATTGCTAATACTGTAGTGAGATGAAGTTCAAGACTCATGTAATCCCGTGATAGCACAATCATTATGGATCTTGAGTT
>VDFB02112482.1:0-11450 GCA_007258455.2 Sequoia sempervirens | reverse complement strand
TCCAAGCCCAATGCCACAATTAAGGAGTAAACATCCATGTTGGTTTGGTATCTTTGTTCAGAGAGCCAAAATCCCTACCACAAATCATTTTTGCACACTGCACTAGCCACTCATCATCAACAAGGAAAAGGCCCTATAGTTGTTTTTCGGACGCCTATCCATGAAACGGGCCCAAAGATCTTCATGACCGAAAGGTGAAATTGGCTTCCATTTCTCTTGACAACCAGCATTGTCACCCTTTCCAAATGCAATTAACAAATCTTAATCAAGGGCTTGCATTTAAAGATAAGACATCTCCCACCCCTGTCTTCACTTTTCATGTCAAACCTACTCCACTTTCTTCACCACCTTGTTCATTTAAGGTGTTTTCCTCACTTGTGTTTTCACCTAATTCTGCTAACTTAAAGCCCATTTAGATAAGACATCCACTTCCACATTACCACCTCTTTTAATGTGGCTTGCTGCAAAACTTTCAAAAGAGCTTAACACTTCTCTAATTTGTTCAATTATGTTGTGGAGGTTCCAAACATTAGATTTACATTTCATCATTGCCTAAACTATTATTGTAACATGATCATCATCTATAATTAAAACAAGTGAGTCAAATATCTATAATTTAATTGAATTTGACAACATTCATCCTGATTAGTAAATTAAAATCATCATACGTAATAAATATCCATCCAAAAATCATCGACCACTTTTAATATACATAAATTGACAAGTCAATACTAATAAGATCATCATCATATATAACTAAAACAAGTGAAATTCAAATATACCAGTACATCAAAAACATGTCAAAATGATAAATCTCTAACAATCGACATAAGTGAAAATGATACATATACAAATGATATAAATAAAATTGATAAATTATGTAACTCAAACTAATACAAGTCAAGATGATACATGTACAATTGATATAGTGAAAATGATACATGTCAATATGATACAACTCAATAATATAGTATTGTAGTCCGTGAAAATGATACATATGATAGTAACCATGAAAAGAGTCATCATAATGATATATCAGCAATGATCCATGATGCAATCTATATGATCATGAATTCCATTGGTTACTACCACCAACTGTCTCATCATCATCATGACCATCATCATCATCATCAACATGATCATCATCATCATCGTCATCATCATTGTCATTGGCATCAGTGTCTTCCACATCTGTGTCATCATCATCCTCTGCCATGTGATTTGTACTAGTAGAACCAATATTTTTTGGATCTATATCATATTGAGGATCATCTTGATCTTCTATAAGACCTGTGTTCTGCAAAAAAAAAACATTTAGAATGAAAAGTTATTATTTATTTCACACAATAATTTATTTTTTTGTTATATATCTAATATTACAACATATGAGATGAAACCATAACCATATTACATCATATCAAAGTGCACATACCATAGTAAAATTTCAAAAAGGCTATAGCTAATACTGGAGACTTGGGAGAAACTTCAACTTTCAAAAAACAAAGCCAATTAGGCTGGCAGACTTCTGGATCAAGCCAACATTTGGTGGAAGAGGAAGAAAGATGACTAGAACTATAGAGGCCCACCATAATTGATTTCAATATTCAACCATGAGAAAAACATTAAGCACACATTCTTCTAGCCAATGGAGAAGGAGATGATTACTTTGCTTCATTTTCATTTGCATAACCATATCACAGTGTGGGAACCAAGAAGACCAAGGATGTCTAGTTTTATGTGGAGGTAATGGATGTGGTCCAAAATTTAGGAAGGGTAAGAAGGTCAATGTATGATCCTAATGAAATTGAGGAAGAATAGTAAGAGAGGGAAAAGAAAAATAAAATCAATGCAGAGTTTCAAGAATTTGTCAAGCAAGAGAGCTATGGGAGCAGCCTCATCTAAAATATTTTGAACTAGAGTTTTATATACCATTTAGAGAGATTTGTTTTCATGCAGTTCCTTTCAAATCCTTTGCTTTTATTGTTCCCACGGTAAAAATTTTGGTAGAGTTAGTGGAATTACCTTTTCCTATTAGTGAGATTGAGATTGTTAACCTTGAGAGAGTATGACTTGGGAAAAAGGCATTTAATATGGCCATTATTTTCAAAGACTTCAAGCAGGATGTACTCTACATTGATGTCATTCCTCAATCTTCACTTGATGGCATCAAGGAATGGTTGAACTCCATGGATAGAAAAGTATTAAGTGAAAGTAGAATGAACTTGAATCATGTCCAATTTTTGAATAGTACATCGATGATCTAGATAATTTTGAAGATGGTGGTTGGGAATTTTTACCATGGAAGAAGTAACTTGATTCGAGCAATCCGCATGCATCACATATAAACCCTCTGATGGTAAAGAGAATCGAATCATATTTTCCATGTAGCCACCATCAAGAGTGTTAAGGCCAACAAGATGGAGGAATTCTGCGAGCAAGGATAATTTAAATGCTGTACCAGCTTAATGCCAACTACACGTGGAAACATTGAAATTCCTAGCTATGTTAAGGAAATTTCTTTTAGATGCAAGGATTCAAAGTACATCAACCATGTGGTACAGATGATTATAAATCCTAGAGATTATATGTAGCAATGAAAGAGACTAAAAAGGCAGAGAGAGCTACACTGGTGACTCAGGAGAAACTTTAGCTTTAAAAAACAAAGTCAATTAGGTTGGCAGATGTGTGGATCAAGTCAAGATTTGGTGGAAGAGGAAGAAAGATGACTGGAACTTTGGAGGCCCACCATAATCGATTTTTGATATTCAGCCATGAGAGAAAGAGAGAGTTGATATCATGTATCAAAACATTACATGCATCTCTTCCAACCAGAGAAGGAGATGATTACTTGTTTCCATTTTCATTCTCGTGATAACCATATCATGGTGTGGGGAACCAAGAAGACCGCTGGATGCAAATTTTATGGAGGTAATGGATGTGTTCCAAACTCTTTAGGAGGGTAAGAAGGTTAATGTATGATCCTGGCTAAATTGAGTGAAGAACAACAAGAGAGGGACAGGAAAATAAAATCAATTTAGAGTTTCAAGGATTTGTTAAGTGAGTAAGAGAGCTATGGGAGCAGCCTCATCTAAAATATTTTGAACTAGAGTTTGATACACCATTTAGAGAGCTTGGTTTTCATGGAGCTCCTTTCAAAGCCTCTTCTTTTATTGTTCGTACTATAAACTATTTGGTAGAGTTGGTGGAATTACCTTTCTTAGTGATCCCTATTAGTGAGATTGAGATTGTTAACCTTGAGAGAGTATGACTTGGGAAAAAGGCATTTGATATGGCTATTGTTTTCAAATACTTCAAGCGGGATGTATTCCACATTGACGCCATTCGTCAATCTTCACTTGATGGCATCAAGGAATGGTTGAACTCCATGGATATAAAATATTATGAAAGAAAAATGAACTTGAACTAGCGGCCATTTTTGAAGAGTATTACTGATGATCCAGATAAATTTTTTGAAGATGGTGGTTGGGAATTTTTGAATATGGAAGCTAGTGATTCTGATTCTGATAATTCAAAAGATTCGGATCAAGGATATGAACCCTCTCATATAGAAGAGGAATTAGAATCAGATTTCATGTAGCCACCATCAAGAGTGTTACAAGCCAACAAGATGCGAGAATTATTATATAAGGATAATTTTCAATGTTGCAGGTACCGACTTTAATGCCAACTACAATGGAAACATTGAAATTCCCTAACAGTATTTATGTTAAGTAAATTTCCTTTAGATGCAAGGATTCAAAGCACATCAACCATGTGGTGCAGATGATTAAATCCCAGAGATAATTTGTAGCAATGAAAGAGTTTGAAAAGGCAAAGAGAGCTACACTAGTGACTCAGGAGAAACTTTAGCTTTTAAAAACAAAGTCAATTAGGCTGACAGACATGTGGATCAGGCCAACATTTAGTGGAAGAGGAAGTAAGATGACTGGAACTCTGGAGTCCCACCATACTGGATTTTGGTATTCAACCATGAGAGTAGAAGAGAGAGTTGACATCACATATCAAAACATTAAGCATGCATTCTTCCAGCCAGCAGAGAAGGAGATGATTACTTTGCTTCATTTTCATTTGCATAACCATATCATGGTGTGGGAACCAGGAAGACCAAGGATGTCTAGTTTTATGGAGGTAGTGTATAAATATCCAAACTTTAGAAAGAAGGTCAATGTATGATCCCTAATGAAATTGAGGAAGAACAACAAGAGAGGGACAAGGAAAATAAAATCAATACAGTTTCAAGGATTTGTCAAGCGAGTAAGAGAGCTATGGGAGTAGCCTCATCTAAAATATTTTGAACTAGAGTTTGATATACCATTTAGAGAGCTTGGATTTCATGGAGTTCCTTTCAAATCCTTTGCTTTTATTGTTCTTACAATAAACTATTTGGTAGAGTTGGTGGAATTATCTTTCTTAGTAATCACCTTTCATTAGTGAGATTGAGATTGTTAACCTTGAGAGAGTAGGGACTTGGGAAAAAGGAATTTGATATGGCCATTGCTTTCAAGACTTCAAGCAGATGTATTCCACATGTACTTATATTTCAATCTTCACTTGATGGCATCAAGAAATGGTTGAACTCCATGGATATAAAGTATTATGAAAGAAAAATGAACTTGAACTAGAAGCTAATTTTGAAGAGTATTACTAATGATCCAGATAAATTTATTGAAGATGTTGGTTGGGAATTTTTGAATATGGAAGCTAGTGATTTTGATTCTGATAATTCAAAAGAGTCAGATCAAGGATATGAACCCTCTGATGTAGAAGAGGAATTAGAATCAAATGAGGAAGGTTTAGAAGATTAATCTCTTCTAGAGTTGGAGGAGGAAAAAGAAGAAGAATAATATTTTGAAGAGGAGGAAGGTAAAAAATGGGATGAATTAGAAGCTGGAGGCAGAAATGCAGATAAGGAAAAAGGAGATGAGTCTCACAGTGAAGAGGAAAGGTGGCAACAAAAGGTAAAAGCTATAGGGAAGTATCGGGCACCTGATATTAGAGAATCAAGAGGAATGTCTTCCAAGAGGCATAAAGTCAAATGAATTGAGTTCATCTACATCATTCTATTTATTCATGCACATAAACGACCATCTTGTAATCATAAGATTTTAGCTCTATTTACTCATCCTATTCATCAATAAACAACTCAACATAAGAGATGCAAATTGACATATTAACACAACAATATCCAACTAAGTTATTGAAAATCAACTATTGATACCTCATTCTCCATACAGATTACAAAATCATTCCACTTTTTGTTTTGTAACATATTCTTTTCATATTGCTTTGGATGGTGGCCATATTTCTCCTCTTGTCAAAACATGGCACATGGACTAGTTAAACTAATTAATATTCAATCATTTACTTTTTCCAATGAAATAAAAATATATATCATTTAACATATTAAATATACTTACAAATGTACAAATCAAGGCATGTAAACCTTTTTGGCCACTACAATGCGTCGCACAAAGTTTCTCAAGCCTAGCCTTGGAGGCCTTGTCCTCAAACATATACTAATTCAATTTAACTATGCACAAACAAAATTTAAATATCATTTAATAAATTTGATATAATCTTATGGAAAAATTCAAATACTTGCGTACTCTCCTCACTGGACTTCCTCCATGCATCGAACTTCTCATATGCTTTTACAAGCCCTCTCCATACTTTCACACTTACATCAATTGAAATTTTTTTCTACCTTAGATCAAGAGGGATTTTTTTTATCTTCTTTGTTTGGTTGCACCAAAATCTCTTACAATTTTGAGACATCTATAGCTTTATCTTCTTTACAAACCAACCTATGCCAAAATTAGTCTCCATGTCATGGATAACTACTTTTCTCAGGTGCATGGGTATCTTTGAGAATAGAAAATGTAGATGGTCTTTGAACCGTTGAAGACATGATTCCTTCAACCTATTCACAAATTTTTTCCCAACATTTGTCATTTGGACTTCCCCTGAAACCACCTTGTATTCTATCTCTGTATTGTAGCTACCAATGCAAGATTGAAAACATGGCATTGTGGAAGAAGTCTATGTCCCAGGAGTGGATGTCTCTACTCCCTGTTCCACATTCTTCGAGTTTACTATCACTAATTTCCTCATGGATCTTTGGCTCTATCTAGGACTAGTTGGGGAACTAATTGATTCCATTTGACAAAATTTATTTTTTTGCAATGTTTAAGGGACGTTAATAGATTGTTTTTCTATGTATCTGGCAAGTGTTGTCCAATCCACATTAACCATTTTTTTCAATACCTCTACCCACAATATGGAAGCCAATTCCTCTTTATCTTTGTCAGTCTCATGTCCCTACATATATTTTTTAAAATTATATTTCTTCTTTTAAATTTAGAAATAAAAAAAGTAAAAAGTAAAATTCAAAGAAACAATGGAAACATTTACAAATCTATAAATTGACAATGAATTACCTCATTGTGGCCAAAGTTTTTTGACAATGCTCACTTCCCTCCACTGCTTTAAATTTTGAGGCGACCTAGGGATAATTATTTTCATCTAGTCTATGGAGGCAAACAAAGTACACACTGTCAAGTATGAAATTTTTCATCCAATTTGTGGTATGAAGTATTATTTTGTGGGAAAATATGTTTGTTGGGTTTCCTTAGTGTTGATAACCTAGGGAAAATATGTTCACTTAGTTTGCTTAGTTTTGATAACCTTATCATGAAAACACTTTCATAATGCAATCTTGCATGAATTTGTCATGGCATCGGTGACTATGGTGCAATTGGGAAAAACCAAGCTGTTTTTGTGTTTTTTTTTTGTAGTGACCGACCCAATTTCTAGATTTTCCAAGTAGTTCACTATTTCCTTGATACCCAAGCTAGGGAAAGAATACGAAGGAATTCTTGCTTTGTGCTATAATATTTAAAGGTAATTTTTTTTGTTGGTTTCTCAAAGGTTTTACAATTTATAATGATGGGACAATTTAGAGGTTACCTGGATTGGTTAGGCCATGAACCAATAAATAATCATGAATTCAAATGCAATACAAGGAGTAGTAAACAATCACGAATTCAAGCAAGAAAAAAAAATTGTAACCTTACCTATGGTGTCACAAACTAAATCAAATTTCTCATCAGTTGTTGGTAGCACCCTGCTCTATTCCTTTGTGTGACATTTTTCCCTTTTTTGTCATCTGATTTCTTCCTTCACGCAAGAAAGTTTTAAATTTTTTATTGTGATTCAATAGTCAACCCATCCAAGGTCAAATGGGTAGGGTAAATTTTTTTGTTGGTTTCTCAAAGGTCTTACAATTTATAATGATGGGAAAATTTAGAGGTTGCCTGGACTGACTAGGGCATGAACCAGTAAACAATCATGAATTAAAATGCAATACAAAGAGTAGTAAACAATCATGAATTCAAGCGAGAAAAAAAATTGTAACCTTACCTATGGTGTTGCAAACTAAATCAAATTTCTCATCAATTGTTGGTAGTTCCCTACTCTCTTCCTTTGCGTGACATTTTTACCTTTTTTGTTGTCTAATTTTTTCCTTCATGCGGGAAAGTTTTAATTTTTTTATTTTGATTCATTAGTTGACACTTTAGTCGACATTAGTTAATGCCAACTTTAGTGTTGAATTTTGGCCATTAATGTAATTTTTTTTGGGAAGTATAAGGTGGCATCAAGTGCACCTAATTAAGCACCTATCATTGTTGTATAGTGACTACTTTCATTGTTGTGTATCACCACTATCATGTGGCTCCTTCATCAGCTCAGTGTGGTAGAGCGGTTTTTACTGCAGTCCCACAAGGTGCCTCATCCTTCTCAGTGGTAGTGCGGTGAAAGATTTTGTGGTGGCACATGAGTCTTACTTTTGTTCCTGGAAATGTTGTAGTGAGTCTCGTAGTTCCACAAGTCTTCTACCATTGGTGTGTTGTAGTGCAGTAACCACCGCTATCATGTGGCTCCTTCATCAACTCGGTTCAATAGAGTGGTTTTGCCGTAGTCCTGCAAGTTGATTTTTCCTTCTTGGCGATAATGTGGTGAATGCTTCTGTGGTGGCATTTTTATTCATAGAGGAGGCCATGGAGAGAGGACATGGATGGCGTAGGAATACTAGATCGCTAAGAGGAAAGTGGGTGGAAATAGATGAGACAATAGAATCTATAGATACAATAGAGGTAAGAAGAGAAAGCAACCTCAACCAAAGGAGGAAGGTATTTATGAATTCACAAATGCTACAATATAGAGGAGATAAATTCAATTTTTTGTCCATGAGGACTCTGAGGTCAAACTTATTGGTTGAAAATGCATATGAATGGTGATTAAATGTGATTCTATGATCAAGGGAAAAGTTTGAAAATTAGGATAGCCAAAACATGATATCAACATGTCAAATATATGACTAAACTGAGGTTTTGTGTTGAATATCATATTCGTTGAATTGATATAATTGGTGTACTAAACATTATTTACTATGTTGTGTATTATAGGGGTGAGACAAGGCCATGTCAAGAAATTGTGTCATATCAAATGAGGACACAACGGATGAAACAAGACATCAAGTACTCAAATTTTGACTTAACTTAGGAAAAAATGATCTAATGGAATTTTGTGATACATCCATCTTTTTTCACAGTATTATTGAAATTTATAATGTATTCTCCAATCTTGACATAAATTAATGCATGTTGTTGATTATTTTAGATGGAGATTGGAGCAAATGCAAAGCCTAAGTGTTCAACTAGCAAAATAAAAAGATATGTACAGGGACGTGGACCTAATACTATTAAATCACATAAATGATAGTGGGTGGAAGAGGATATGACAGTGGATACTGTAGACACAACAAATGATTGCACTAAAGAAGAGGTAGGTCAGGACTATAGTACATGGGATGAATACTTTGAGAAAATTATTGTTTGTAGATGTTTTGTATGTTGTGGAAAGAAACAATCAAACAAGCGATTGTACAAATACATTACATATATGATGAGCTTCCAGTCGGTAGTATGCCTCCTACAATCAATTCAAATCCAATAGGAATTGTGGTGAGTAATTTTCCAATTTGATATAAATAACATGTATACTTTGTTTAAACATTGTTTTATATTATTTAAATAACTAATTTTTTCTTAATGGATACTTGCAGGATAAAGTTCTTGGTTTAAAGTTTCTTGGATCACTGACTTCCAACCTAAAGGCAAATGATCATTTATCACATGATACATCTAAGAAAAATATGTGCCAATATACCAATTTGAAAGGTGAGGAATTGACGAAAACAAGTAAAAGAACAAGAACCAATGTGAAGATTCATAATTTGCTTAAAGACAAGGGGAAGGTGGAATACATACCCTATGAGAATGAATGTGATGGACATGATGATTTTCCCCTGAGTTTGAGATCAATTTACAAAGAAACATTTGATCGTCAACTATATTGAACTTGGCCTAGTGATTCTCACGTCTCGAACTCTGATGCTACTTGCTTTTGGTTTTGTGTGGATTTGACATATGATTTGATGTGTGTGGTAGAGTAATAATGAATACTATGGTGTTTTGGTGTGATGAAATATGAAAGTGTTTACTTTAAATTATGAAAATTTGAATAGTATTGAATGAGTTTTGCTTTGAAAATGATGTAAAATAGAATAGAAACATTTGAACTAATGTATTATATCATTTAGATTTATATCTTTATGGGATACTAATTCAATTTATTGTTGTGTGCCTAAGTGTACTTGAGCTGCAGGTGGTCAAAGACCAAGGGTGTGATTAAGGAGAGGATGTTAGCCTCATGGTAGGGTAAAGCAAGATGGTCCTCTCGATCACACACAAGCACCTAGACTCATGTACATGCATTTAGGATTAATTTTAGTTGATTGTTTTATTATTTGCAAATAATTTATATAGTTTAATTAAATTAATTAAATAATAAAACAAAAGCATAATAAACTAGAAGAATAAATTTAATTATATTTTAACTCTAGATTTTGTTCTAAGAAAGAAATTAAATAAGTATTTCTTTTTTAATAATTGAATGTTACTTCTTACGTTTTTTATTTTACAATTAAATATTTATTTGCTTCTCTTAATATACAAATGTTTCTTTCCTTCAATTAAAAAGTGGCAATTATCTAGCTAATTACACGAAGAAAACTACATTGGTTGCAATGAATTTTCTCTTATTAATTTCTAAGGAAATAGCATGAAAGAAATATATTGTATTTCTTTAAATTTTAATATTCTTTTCTTTTCAAGATTAGGTTGGAAATTAAGAAAGGAAAAGCTTTAAAAAGGAAAAAGAGGAATACCGAGAAACACAACTATTTGTTAAACTAGTCTTGAAAATTGCTTTGCACAATAGCTTTGATGGCTGCCAAAGAGTTTTCTACATAGAATTCAATAGATTAGACTTTTAAGGAAAACAAAGTAGAATACAAGAAGAAAAAGGAGGGAAGGAAGAAGAGAGGTTTCCAGAAAACAAGCTTTAGGGAAAATAAAAGAAGTAGCTAGAGAACATCTTCAACTAGAAGCGAAAAATCCAGGTTTTCATTTCTTTAAGGAAATATTTTCTATTGTTTTCAATTCTAAAATGTGAGAAAACAATTGTTGGTTTGTGTAAAAGTTTGATATTTTATTCAAATTGCACTATGCAAAACCACCGTATTCTAAAATGTTTGTTGTGCAAACCCATTAGTAAAAAATAAAAAATAAATCATCTTTTTATTAAAACCTTTATTTCTTCTTGAAATTTTCTTTAATTTTGTATTATAAATTTGTCCCCAACTAGGGATTCTTCTCTGTGAATACTCGAGTAAAATCCTAACCAATTTGTGTAAACTCCATATATATATATATATATATATATATATATATATAGAGTATATATATATATATATATATATATATATAAATATGGTACATATATATAAGATTTTGTATATATATATATATATATATATATATATATATACAAAATCTTGTATATGTATATAAATACATACATATATATACATGCATTTGTATCTATATTGACTGGATACAGAATTTATGTTGCTCTGCAGAATAACCCAAACCTCATATGGGTCTGTGTGTTTTTATTTTTTTAATGGGCATAGAGATTACATCAAGTTGGGGGTTGAAGGTTCACCCTAGCCATGCCCTCCCCATATTGGGAAGGGTTGGGCGCTGGAGGATAGCACCCTCCATAGGAAGTGCCTTCCCCATATGTGGAGGGGAGGTGCGTCTGCCAAACATGAAACTTCCTTTATCAAACATTGAACTCTGTCAATTTCTATGCATGTTCTTTCAAATGAATTTTTTGGAATATAAATAATATTATATAATATTATGTATACATACATATATATATATGTATATATGTATATATATATATATGTATATATATATGTATATATATGTATATACATGTATATATATATGTATATGTAT